>JAJLUQ010000065.1:0-73824 GCA_030564385.1 Blastobotrys robertii | reverse complement strand
TCTGCTTACTGAAGAGGCCACAATGAACTCATTGGTTCAAAGTCTTCCCTTTCTGTCGTTTAAGACGAGCAAAAAGGCCCAGGTCCGATTCCTGATAACGGCAACCTTTTTGCACGCTTCTGGCGTTCAGAGATCACATTTACAGCCTAAGTTATGATATTTCCAAACGGTTGATTAGTATGCATTGTTATGCTATAAATATATACAATACGTCTCGCATTTTGCAACACAGCCATGGCGGCTGCTTGGCTATGCTTTCTGCTTTTCCTTCCATAATCGAGCATTTTCTATGAGCTTGGAATACGACCTGTCTGCCTCATCCGTCGGGAAGACATAGTCGATGTACTCATGAAGCTCTCCGTCGTCTCGTCGTTGCCTTTTCTTTACCATTGCCGGTTTCATCTTTTCCACCTTTGCAATGGTCTCCTCGGAACCATAGCTCTGCTCATACTGCAGCCAAGCATCGTGAAGAACGACTCGCTCTTGAGTAAGTTTCCGCTCTTTAAGTTCCTCCCATGCTCGCTCGAATGTCTTTCGAGCTCGTTCGCGAGCCTCTAGGCTGGGCTCGGCTTCCTCATCGTCTTCCTCGGGTATTGAAAGTTCAAACATGGCAAATGATATCCAGACTTTGACGTGACATGTTCGCTCGAGCAATCGCTCAAACAAGTTTCTAGCCCGTTCAAAGTTGCCCTCTTCCGTCTCAAACTCGATATACCGTTTCCAGACCAATTCCGGCATCTCCATTTCTGGCTGAGCAATTGCCAGATCAAAAATTGCTCGTGCTCGCTCCTCGTCGCCTAGATCCTGCTCAAGAGTAGCAAAATCTATCCAGGCACTTGGCAGTTCGGAATAGTGCTCTATATACTTCTCATAGAGCGTTCGGCACCTGTCGAACTCTTTGAACTTCTTTTCGAGTTCAATGTACTCCCGAAACACTTTAGCTTTTCCACATAGGCCGATCGCTTGCCCGAGGATCTTTCGAGCAAGTAGAGGGCCATTGGGGTTGTGCCGGATTTCGAATTTGGCGTACAGTAACCAAATCTTTGCGAAAGAGAATTTTTTGTGCGGGATAACCTTGATGCATTGTTTGTAGACTTCTCGCGCGCGTGGAATATCTCTCGTTTCAAGCTCTTCATACAAGGCATATCGGATCCATAAGAAAATATATCTTCGCCAGTGCTTCTTACTTTGCTCTGGCGTCTGTGCAATGGCTCGCTCGTACACATCACGAATGTTGTCTGGGTCCTGCTCTGTCTCTTCCAAAAGCGTCAGGTATGAGAACCACGTGTCGTAGTTGTCGGGATTATTCTTCAGGTCATCTTCGTACTTGATTCGTCGTTTGGAAAGAATCACATCCTCTATGCCCTGAGTATCGCCGTACTGCTTCTCGAATGCCGTGTAGGCATTGTATAGCTTCATACTCTTACTCTTGGGTAGTCTCTCCAGACCAAATTTGTAGATAGCTCGAGCTCTCTCCCATTCTTTTTGTCGAGACTCCCACTTGGCCCACGATACCAGCACTTTCTCGTCCAGAAACTCAACTCCGTATCCATTTATTACCGTGTCGACTGCAAGCGTGTACACCTCCCGCACATTGTCCTGATTATCATTGATTTCCTCCTCGAATCTCGCCCATTTGACCCAGTTCTCGCTCTGCGGATGCAGGATAGTAAAACGTTGAAAGACATCTCTTGCCTTGTCAAACTCTAAATACCTTTTTTCAAAGTTCACATATGCCGTCCACGCGGCGGCATTAGGCTTCCACTGCATCCACCGTTCAAACACCTGCCGACATCCTGCCACGTTCGAAAGGGTCTCTTCCACAGACACATAAGTAAACCATAGCTTGTCGACCCTCGGCATTAAAGTCACGGCTCGGTCCAACAAATTCCTCGCGTGGTTGATGTTTCTCTCTTTAAGCTCACACTGAACATAGCGTATCCAGAGCTGCACCAAATTCTGTGGCTCAACCGCGTCGAGCGCCCGTTCAAACACGCTTCGCGCCCTCGCATACTCTTTCTGTTCAAGTTCCCACTGAGCGTATCGCATCCACTGGCCGTGATTCAGTCTGTTTCGCCGCAGAGCATCCTCGTATTCCTTTCGCTTTCGCCCTTGAAACTCTTTCAGCTCTTCCGCATCCTGGATCGTCTGCTCGGGCGCCTTGAGCGGCTGGTCCTTCCGCTCGAACGCCTCAAGTAGAAGCTGCTCGGCGGAGATTTGCAGCTCCGCAACGGCCTTGTTTTTGACCTGAGTGGCCATGATTTGATGGTGCACTGAGCTGAAGTGATGAAGTGAGGTCAATCCTGCAGGTCACGTGAAGATTTGAGCTGCTGAAAAGCTAAGTGCGCGCGTTGGGAGTTGAGCCGCATAAATGCCCTTACAAAATTTTGCCACCGAGTAGAAATTTCTGTCTGGGGCCTCGCAAACCCTACATTAGACAAGCTTTGAGTACCATAACTTTACCGCCACTGACGATGCGGCCCATGCTTGCTGAGACCTACAGTTGGCACGTGTCTTAAGATGGACATTACAAAAGGCTTGTATGCCTTAGTAAGCAGAATTAATTGGGTGACTCCTGCGAGGTACACTTTCCGTTAATGGTAACAGCTCTGAATGGAACTTACTATTATCTCAATCGCCACCGTACACGTTAATCCCAGCCACTTCCTCATAGAGAATGGTGCCCGAACAGACTATTTCCCAATTAGGAAATGGTCGGAAAAGCGCCGCACAACTTGTTAACCTGCAAACGAAGGGATGAGCTATTGCCGCATTGAGAAAGTTCCGGCATATCATGTATACGGCTATTTCTGCACCAAACGCACGGGCCTCCGAGAGCTGCGAAGTGAGTATATAATGGCTGAGCTGCCGCCGGGATATATCACACATATCAAATGTTTCGACTGGACAGAATTCGAAAGAAGCTGACAGGTCCGGCGCTGGCCATCATGATTGGCGCCCAGCTGCTCGATACCCTCAACGTCACAGGCCTCATCTTCTCCGAGACAGAGATTGCCTTAAAGTATAATGTTCAATTGGACACTGCTTCGTGGGTGATTTCTGCCTACACGCTTACATTTGGTTCTTTCATTCTGGTTGGAGGTCGTCTAGGCGACTATATTGGTCACCGTCTCATGTTTACGGTTGGAATGGTTTGGTTCGGCGTGTGTTCGCTGATTCTGGCGTTGGTTCAAAACATTTACGTGGTTCTGGTCATTCGAGCATTTCAGGGAATTGGTGCTGCCATGAGTATCCCTACTGCCTCGGGCATGATTGTTTACAACTACTCTGGCCAGCTGCAGGCACTGGCTCTGTCGGTAGTCGGTGCCGCTGCTGCTCTTGGTGGCGTTATTGGCGTCTTGATTGGCGGCAAATTTGCGTCCATTTCCATTGGATACCGTGGCTTAATGTATCTGTCCTGTGGCCTGTCGTGGTTTTTCGCTGCCGGAATTGTCATCAGCATGAAGGAGACCCCAAGAGACGTCAGAAAACTGAGGAAGCTGGACTATCCTGGGGTCTTCTTATTTGTCGCATCTGTTCTTCTGATTGTGTTTGCTTTCACCGAGGCGCCTGAGCATTGGAACAAGCCACGATTCATTGTCCCCCTGGTTCTGTCAATTTGCCTGTTTCCTTCCTTTGCATTTTACGAGGTTAAGATTGCAGAGTCGCTGGGCTTTGAGCCTCTCATCCCCACCTACGTTTGGGGCTTCAGAAACGTTCCGCAGGCCGTCGTTTACTCATTCACACTCTTTGCTGCTGTCTACGTTGTCATGTTTGCAGGCACCATTCAGATCCTCTCCTTAAACGGGAAAAGTCCCATGGGCGCAGCTGTTCAGTTTTTGCCGTTTGCCGTGGCGTTCGGTGTTGGCTGTGTCATTGGCGGTGGTACATTTGGCCGGTTCCACGTTAAATATTGGCTGACCATTGGTCCAATTGTCGAAATAGTGGGTCTGGTTCTCTACTCTCTCATGAGCCCTACGACATCCTTCTGGAGATACACCTTTCCTGCCGGTATCTGCGTTGGACTGGGATCGGGCTTGGCCTGTTCCACCTTCTTCAATGCTGTCATGAACTCCGCTCCACTGGATCACCAGGGTCTGGTGGCCGGATTGGTGAGCGCAGCAGGTCAGATTGGACCTTCCCTATTCCTGGCCGTCACCACCAGTGAAATTGGAACCGGCGTTCCAAAGCTGGAAAACTTCAGGCACGCATACTACACCATGATTGTATGTGGTGCAATCTGTCTCATCATCGGCGTCTTCTTTTTCAAGAACGTGACTGTTGCTGTTGGCCAGCAGGTTTCCACAATGGAGGAGCATTCAAAAATTCGCACTCCAGACGACTATGAGTCTCAGCTCGAGAAGGTTGAGACCAGCACCGAGGAGCTGTAGTGGCATTGCATAGACCAAGCTGTAATATATTAATTAATGGGATAAAAGCATAAAGATTCTGGCGGACTCAATCGGATTTGTGAAATGCACATATTGAGAATTGATGATAATTAGACAGGCCCTCAAGCCTAGTGTGTTGATGCATAAACTGTTCATCGCCTAATTCTCCTCGCTCACAGGCGGAGCCGTTGGTCTCTGCCACTGGCCAGTTGGAGTTGGCGGGATATAAGACCATGGGACACGTCTGGCACTCTCCTCGTCTCGCTTTTTCTTTCCTCCATGTGTAGACTTTCCCAGAATTGAATTTCCAGGAGGTGGGCCTCGTTTGCTGGACCCTATCAACGTTCGTGTAGAGCTTCCGACGTTCACAACATCCACTGACAGTAGAACAGGCGCAGCTTGTGTAAAAGCGATGAGGCTGATGAGAGTGACTGAGATTTTCATGGTACAAAGAGTGACTGGAGTTGGATACTGACGAAGATCTATGGGGATTCCGATGACTATATATATACTCATAGGCTAAGCCTCCACGTATATCGTTTGCTCGAGGGTTCAAAACCTTTTGCCAAGGCATGTGTCCGCCGGAGCACTGAGCTCTTAGTGTATCGCAATCTTGGCGAACCCTTTCGAAACGTCCCGGTGGGCCCAAGTTGGCACCGACTTGCATTGAACGTCCGAGACTTACGAAGCTTCAATCAGCATAGCTTCTCGATCAGTTTCGATCATGAGTGGTAAACGGCGAATCGTGGGGTCTACAGAGATGCATGTCGGCATGAGAAAGCATGCATTTTCTCCGGCCTCACCCACTCCGGTGTAGTACAGCGAACCCACAATCCAACATCCGACGAAGGCCGTTGATTTCGGGAAGCCGATAAACCAGCGGTAATTAACTTAATAACGCCAACCACGTTTCAACTTCACCGGATGCTGACGGGGTTCAGAACTTTGAAGTCTGCAGCACACGCAAGGTATTTCAGTTAGTTCTCACCGCTTGTAGACGGGATAACAAAGCCTGGCCGATGTGGCAGTTTGAGTATGTGAATGCAATGAAGACTAGCTCTGAACTTAAGCGGTCTCAACTTTACTGTAGTTGCAAACAGCGGAGATGCGGGCGCAATGGGGATCCATATGGCTGTAAAGCTATTCTATCACTAGCTGGCCCGGGCGAAATGTCACGCACATTTGATCTTCTTTGAGCAGATGCCGCGGGAATGGCAGTCACGGAAGAAGCAAGCTGGTTTAAGAGGCCGTGATAGTTGTAATGTTTCCGGTGAAAAGATTGACGAAGGATGTAGTTCGCCAGCTGTTCGTGTATCCTTGAGAGTTTATAAAAGCTAGTGTGCATATCAGCAAGCGCCAGGTTGGCGCTTCTCAGGCTCATTTTCAACAAGCACAACGCTTTTACTGCTGCCCATGCATGAAACCTCCTCTTTAACCTGTATAAATCCTCCCCTCACCCGGCAACCTGACTCAAAAAGTTTAACTCAGATACCCTAACCCCTCTTTTATCTTATCTCCGTAAGCGGGTACTATGCATTGCGATGCGTCAACTATAATGCTGCCGGTAATAACTGACAAAAAGCGGCGAAACTGACGATGTGACATATGCAGTCCAATGAGACATGCCCGATTCTTGTTAAATTTGTAAGGGGTGCCAAGACAATGTTTTCTGGAGATAACGGCTTTTTCCGTTTGTCTGGATTTAAATTGAACGATATGAGATCATGTGAAACGTTTAAAGAGTCTAATCCGGCCTGATAGAATCTAACTGCCTGTCCATTCAATCCATGATATAGAAGCGGGTGTTTGTCAGGCTCGCTATAGTCTTGATCTATGAGGGAATGAGCACGGCATACGACAAATTGACGCGGCCTTTAGCTCACTGAGGTCATAGAGCGTTGGATGGGATGAAGATGGTGGCAGTTTGACATATTATAATATTGGCATTTGCTTGTTATGACTCCACTCTGGCCACAATGCTGGTATGTCGATTCAGACGTGGTGCTTCTGAGCAGACTTCCGGCCAGCGCGGGGCAGTATGCATGCATCAATCGGCTTTCGATAATAACAGTATTACCGTTGCAGCTGATCTCGGTCCAATTAAGGAAAGGAAATATGACTTATGGCAATAAAGATCTCGTTATTGAGCTCTTCACTCTAAATGAGAACGAGAAATAACTAGTCCGGCTGCCTAGCTGAAAGCTTCGTGCCGTATTGACGAGCGCATTGCAAGTATAACAGACTGATCGACATATTTTTCTTTTGGATGCATTATGTGCATGTGCTGAATCTAACGGGTATGCTCGTCTCCACATGAAGATATCATGTGACGGATCGAATCAAGACTCCCTGTTTGTCGTGATACTTGATGGAGGTTTTCGGCGTTAAGTGTCACCAATTGGCATTGCATTTGTGGTAACACTGTCAGGCGTGATTGAATACAAGATGTTATTCAAACATACCTAAAACTATCGCTAGTGAGATCAAAGCTACTGTGTGCGAGCGTACAGAGGACGCTTTCATGGTAATGTAATAATATTAAAATTAATTGAGATGAAGACAGCCAATATTAAGCGGCGGCATCTGGTGTGCTCCTTGAAACTCAGCTTGGTGCACATGCATTGAGAAGCACAACAGGGTATATTGGTTAACCATATGGTAATTGGCCAGTCTTTGTACAGTAAACCCCGGTTGTATTCATTTGGCCGAAAGCTCACCTTCTGCGCGCTGTATCACGACCACACAAAATCTATTTCACGTTGCGACGACCATGCTCCCAACGCCGACGACGGGGCACCTGAACTTTGACCATGTCTACGAGCCTGCGGAGGACTCGTTCCTGTTGCTGGACATGTTAGAAGAGGAGATCCCCTACCTTCAGCCAAAATACGCCAAAAAAGTCCCGCTGTTTGTGGAAATCGGCACGGGAAGTGGCATCGTCACGACGTTTGTGCACAATTCCGTGTTACCCAGCGGCGCGTTTCTCGCTACAGACATCAACATTCATGCCTGTGAGTCTGTACTGGACACGTCAAAGAAAAACGGTGGAACCCGCTACTTGGAGAGTATACGCTGCCAACTGGGAACCGCAATCAGGCCAAACACTATCGACGTGCTGGTGTTCAACCCGCCATATGTACCAGACTTGGACCCAGATCCCCAGGAAACTCTTCCCGAGACGGACCAGGATTCCCGCTGGCTGGATCTGGCGCTTGTTGGAGGTAACGACGGCATGAAAATTACCTACAGGCTTCTGGACAGCTTGGAGTACCTTCTGGCAAGCGACGGGTGTGCTTATATTCTATTTTGCAAGCGGAACAAGCCGGAGAACGTGGCAGAGGAGTACATGAAGAAGGGATGGGTAGTAGAAAGGATTGGCGAGAGAGGCGCAGGCTGGGAGGTGTTGAGTGTATGGAGATTTACTCGAGCCTAATACATTAAGCTCACATTAGCGGAACTTGCAGTGCACAGTTCGTGGCGCCCAAAATCGGTAATTCATCAATTAATTGCAACGATCGATGAGGCTGGGCACGGCTGTGACATGATTCAACAGACCTGTCACCAAGATCACACACATGTTACATCGGGCCATCCTCTCCGATTTGAGTCAAATGTCGTCACAATAGGATTTCCAGCTAATATTGGTGCATCGTATCAGCAGGTCGTTCAGGGCCGATCTACAGGTGATCATTTAGGTTAGGTCAAATGTTGGGACGGTGTTACCATCGAGAGATTGAGTATCTTATGATGTTTGCTGGAACTGGGTAGACAGTTCTAATCGGATTGCTGTCCGAATGCTGGGGATGGCATATAACCGTTATACGACGGATCCGGAAATCCCATCGGACACGCTGCCAATCACACTCGAAATATGCTCGTATTTCACGATGGCGGTACAAAGAACGTTGCGCGCTCGGATCTGATTTACCTATTTCGGAGGAACACACATTTATCTGAGCTGCCAGCGTAAATGTCCATGTCAATTAGCTTTTGAACGAGCCAAAACTCCTCATCTCTCAATAGCTCAACTCACCAAACGAGCTAACAGAGCCATGATCGAATTTCAGGCCTGATCGCCGAGATCAACGCGCTGATCCTTGGCTACTGTATTTGTCGACTTCCCCAGCCCAGCGGTGAATGTTTCGAGAGTTCCTCGGCGATCTACCGGAGAAACACATCACTGAATGTGTAAGACTGGCTCGATCAACTGGATCTGTACGTGGGGTTCCATGCGTATCACTAGCACACGGCTATAGGGTGGACAGGCTAGAACGACAGGCTAAACAATTGTTCAATCAACTGCAGAAACCACCGCGGAGATATCTCAACGGCACTTCACTGGAAAGAACACCTACATGCGATTGATACGCAGAAGCTAAGCAAAACATATACGCTATCTCCACAAACTCCGATACACCCTTGTTGCCTCCTTGTTACATGTCCGAGCTATACCGTCCCCTGAAACGGAGAAACCTGGTTTCTCCGTTTATCCCGATATTAAAATTTGAGCTGTGCAATGTGTGATCTACAGGGCGCTAACTTTGCAAGGATCGAGCTGTCAAGATGTTCCAGATCGTGATGTTATGCATTCTGATCGTGACTTGTTCTCACTAATTAGACTTCTCCATGTGGTTTTTACGGTAAAGCTCTTGGCTTTCGAATGAGTTATTTCCTGACTAGCATTTGCCTCCGAAACTAAATAACTCGCTCTTTGGCCTAATATCAGGTAACGAACACGTGACGACTTTCAGCCGTGAACACGTGACTAGTGATGTCTGTTGTCATTTTCACGGTATTATAATATTTGCTAATGCCGGCATTAGTGTTCATAGAGCCGATCATTTCATGACCTCGTCTCCAAGAATAGATCTTTGCCAACGCATTGCATAACATTGAAATTCCCTAACATGTTAGTGAGCATGCAAGCAATGTGTAGGAGCGCGCATTCAATTTTACAACGGCGAAATTGCCGGCATACACCTAAGACATTTCTTGGAATGCAGCGGCATTTCGCAACCTTAATGCCGTGAAATTTGGATGGACTTAATGGAGAAAGCTTCATCCGAGCTGCCGACGCGAAGTGACCCACGTTCGCCAGAAGCGCACATTAGCATGACAGGCGCAGTCCGTTTCAGCCAAGAAACGGTCAACATACAGAAAGCATAACATAAAATTACTATTGTTCTATGCGAGCTTTGATAGCAGGATCATCACTTCTATCAACCAGGCTTCTCACGTGACCTGAAGTCTAGCTCTCTACTGTTTATACCGATGTGCTGCCAATCGTAACATCATTGACACAGCGAAATGCGTCTCGATGTCATCTCGTGTTCGACGTGCGATGACATAATTTCTCTCTCAGCAGTACGATGACATAACATTTCTGTCAGCAGTATGATGACATAACATTTCTGTCAGCGGCCCTATCTGCCAAGCTGGCTGCATTTCTTATGCACTATTACAGACACAAGGATTTTCATGCATGGCCCTGATAACTTTCTCAATGGGGAGGCTGCATTGCGTGGGCGCAGATCTATGCACCTGCCAGGGCACCAACTGCGACACCTCATATGTTAGTGCCTGACAATTATCGCTCCTAGTTGTGTACATATGACAGTTGTTTCCTGAGCATATACATTTGTCCCCAAAGTTTTTTTGTTTTTTCGCTGCGAAAAAAATATCGGAGGTTTTATATCCCGCGGCGGCTCTTTGATGCCCCGAAACGTTGCTTCTTACTGAGATATCACGTGACAGAATGGACGGGTATCGATCAACATGATTATAGGAGCGGTCTGATACAATCACACGGCTAGCAAAACGAAAATGATAAGGCTAAATCCGACAAAGTCCGCATTCGAGACGCGACAGGGCTGCGTAATGGTGCCGAACCAGGAACTCGCCTCGCACTGTCCCTGGCGGTATAATTATTACTTTACATGAATGCAGGATCATGCGATGTGGAAGCCTTATACGTAAGGAGCACAATATGCGGGGGCTTAGTTTCTAAAGGCGGATGTGAGATGCAAAATAACGTATATTACATGCTAGTCATTTGAGGCAAACAGGTCGTTAAGGATATCCCACCGACACGCCTCGATATCGGGAGTCTGTAAGCTGTAGGTACCCTCGTACGCCCACAGAGCAATTGTGTCAAAGAAGGGCTTGATCTGACTGAGACTTCGAACTCGGGTGTTGTAGAGAACTGGCCGTCTCTGCGATTCAGACGTAGAGCCTCCCGAGAAAGATTCGTCTCCGTGAGGAAGAATATTCTTGCTGGAGATGACATCCAGCAGGCCCTGAGGCTCGTCAGACTGGAAAATCGCATCCATGTTGTCTCGCATAAAGATCCACTCGTGCCTATGTTAGTTAGCCCTTATTCAAAGTACTCACATTTGAAATTCCTCCACTCCAAGGGTAATTATTAGGTCCAGTAGCTTGCACGCCTCCGCGACCGTCTTCAAGTCCATCTGAGGATCCTCCTGGAGCTGCATAAATACCTCGTACAGTTCGGAGTATATCAGTGTCCATATGGGTGCTAGACTTGTCCTATCCGCGGTGGCAACTATGGCCCGCAGGCACATAAAAACTTCTGCTCTCACTGGCCCTCGACACAGATCCTGCAGTCGAAGGCTCACCTCTTGGAATTCAAGTAATAACTCAGAAGTTGCAGCCAGGAACAGATAAGCCAGTCTTTTAACATTAACCTTCTGATTCACAGACTCAGAGTCAGACCAACCAAAGAGCACACCTGAGCCAGAAACGCCGTGCGTGCTCAACTTCCCGAGAACGACATCTTTGACCTTTTCCTTATCAATCTGTGTCCAGCGCGAGACGATAGGTTTCCAGTCAATAGCCTGAGCCAGTGACATACTCAGTAGGCGCTGGTCAAGGATAGCCTCGGAGACAGCAGACTTCCATTTGCCGCTTTCTGACTTAGAGGGCCGGAAGGACATGATGGCTTGCAGCAGCTGGAGGGTATATGTTGGCACCGAGGGAAAGTTCTTTGACTTGAAAGCGGGGCTAATAAGGCTTCCGGTGATGAGAGACAAGGCAGAATGAATCCTATCATTGTCCAGTAGCAAGGGTCGCAGCGAGTTCACCACGATCTGAACGCTCTTGGCCAGTTCCTCCGTGGGCTCTTCATCATGACAGGCAAAGGTCAAAATCTTGTAGAAACCGTCACTCAGATCCCGTCTGATCTTCCTCTGCTCGCCAAACTTTGTAGCTTCAACCTTGTCGGCCAGAATTGAAGAAATCTCAAGGAGCGAAGGTACTAACCCGGGCCTAGCGGTCAAGGCCGCTATCGACTCCTTCAGGAAGGCCATGCACTCAGTCCAAATCTCCTCAACAGCGTCATTTTCAAGACTCTTGAGGTAATCCAGCACGAACCGCGCCACATCAACATCGTTCAGCTCGCTTACGCTGTTGCTCTCTTGACTAGCTTCTTTGGTGAAGACAGCCGCAAAAACGTGCGGCGCGGTGATCTTGGGCCTGGACCCATCGAGCACATGCACCAACTTGAAAATCGACGAACCCTTACCCTCGCTGTGAAGCTTATTGTATTCGATCAGGCACTGAATAGTCTCCTGAGGCTCCAAGGTGTAGACTCGGCCCAAAAGCTTTCGCGCGCGCGTTTTGAGCTTTCCGGCCACAAATGCCATAGAGTCTGTACTGGATGTGGTAGCGTTCACCTGGAGCCAAACCTTGAGACAGACCTTGATCACGTCTTGGAAGCACAGTAGCACGGTGAACCGGTTATTAGCGGCCGCACTTCGGGCCAGAGGCGACTCAACAGAGAAGACTCCTGAAATGACATTGTTGAAGAAGCCTGGATCCTGCGGGTTCTGCTCTATCAGACTAACGCTTCTCCTCGGCTCTTCTTTCTGTCTTGCGTGACAGGATACTACGAGCTTCTCTAGCGCGTTGATGTAGAGCACAAAGAGGTGGCTCGCACTTGACAGCACTTTTTCTTCACTCGTAATGTGGTTGAATGTCTCAATAGCCAGTCTGCATAGGCATTCTTCCAGCGGTATGAGGAGCTGTAGAATAGTATCGTCAAACAGAGGGAGAAGGTCAGCTAGAAGTTTCACCCAGGCCTCGACGATACTGGAGTCGGCAAACTTTGTATTGGTGAAGCCGTCAATGAGAGTTCGAATCATGGTTTTGGTGACTGGGTAGAAGGACGAAATGCTGGTGCTGGCCATGCACTTTCCAAGTAGTTCAAGAATGTAGATCTGGCTCTGGCAGTTGGGATCAGATATGTTGCGAACATAGTCGTTCAACACCGTCAGAATATCCAGACTTTTTGCCAGTTTCTCAATCTGGTTATAGTGCAGCGTCAACTCTAGGAGATCCACCACTGCACTCGTAGTGGGAACAGTTTCAGTCGGCAGCTTAAGATTCTTGACCAGGAAGCTAAACACGAGCGCCGCGAACGAGACATTGAGGACCACACTCTTGTCTTCCAAGTTGCTATGCTGGTCGGAGGTTAGGAACTCCTTGAAGTAAGAGTACTTGAGACCGGGATTATTCTTGAGCACCTTAGTCAGAAGGCGGACGTAGTATGTGAATGTGTCCAGGTCGTCGACAATGACATGGCCCTCTTTCTCGCTGACTTTTGTGTTGATTATTGGGAGCACTAACAGGCTGAGCAGTCTATTGGACGATTTGTTTGCAACCACACTATCGACCCACTGAGTAATGTGAAGTTGAGGTAGCTGATCGAGCAGAAGAATAGCGGGTCGAGTCAATACCAGCTCGTAGTTGGATCTGTCGGTAGAGTGGAACCATAGAGTGCCCAAGGCTCTAGTTTTGGTCTCTGGGGAATTCTTCTTATCGCTAACGTAGATTGCCGAGAGAGCAGCCTCGATTCTGCGGTCCATCAGATGCTCCTGGATGGCCCAGATCGCTTTCACGGTTTCAACCTGAAATGCTTGATTTTGATCGTCGCAGAGACAGTCCCAGCACATGGACAGGATCCGTCGTAAGATGAGACTTATTTCGGAAGGCCTCATGCCTGCGTGAATAGTGCCAAATAGACGGGAGACACCCGTGACGTTGGCAGACTGCAGGTTCGAGAGGGCTTGAATAAGGCTCTCGTCACGCCAGTCTGAGGCTTCTGGAATTTTTTCGAGCAGCGAGGCCAGCAGATCAGTCAACGGGCCTACTGATGTTGTAGCTTCGGTTGTGACTTTGCTGAGCTGGCTCAGAATATGCAGGGAGACAGTGGCATGATCGTAAGGCTCTTTAACCTCCTCGTCCACAGACTTATAGTAGTTCTTGATGATGTCAAGAGAGAGCTCGGACTCGGCAGCGTGCTGAACAGGCAGAAACGCTCTATCAGGAATCATGTTCAGAACTGTGGTGACACAGGCGAGCCATTTGGGCTGGCTGAACGGGGTGAGCAGTAGCGCCAACAGCATGAGTGGGAGGTGGGTGACAATCATCGACTCATCTTGAACATTGAATGTGTCCAGCACAAACAGGAATAGTTCCATGTCCGAGTCGGAGCCGAGGATCAGCTGCAAAAGATCGTGCCAAATATTGATTGCTTCTACGCCGTCAAAGAAGGCGCCTGCTGACTTGACAACTTCGTTGTACTCCGGCGTGGAGCCATACCTGATGAAGTATTTGTGAACGCTCTGCAATATAGGAATCAACATTCGGGGGACGACTGACCCGCCAATTTCCCAGCGGTCTAGGATGCTCAGACAGATTCTGTATGCTTTAAGTTGTTCTGTTGGGTTCTGATTCACGCGAATCATGCTTTTCAGTTCGTTGACAAGGTGTTCTAGGGCGTATTTTCTGAAGTATTCTGCTCGGGAAATCTGCGCCCCTTCTTCCGGGTCGGGGCCTAGCAGCCACATCCACAGTCGTCTATTCAAGGACATGTCTCGCCTCAGCACCGTAGAACAAGCCGCGACCAGCAGTATGGGCAGGTCCTTTGCATCTCCAAACGCTGGGCTCTGGAGCTGAAGGTTATTAGTGAGCAAATCTAAGAATCCTCGTTGCACAAGAGGGTAGTCGTCCTGCAGCCACATGCAAAGTGCCCGAATGAGTAGGCCTGGATCCGGAGAAACAGCCATCTGTGCCTCGTAGTTCAGCTTCGCGCCCTCAAGCTCAAACTTGGGCAGCCGCTTGTTAGCCCACACCAGCGCACCCAGCCGCTTGTCTGGACACGATATCACCACCAGGAAGAAACACTGCCAGAAGTGCGCGTCGTCGTTGACTTTGAGCTTGATCTGCTCGATGAATGAAAACACAGCGCCGAAGCTCTCGCTCGACTCATCGTCTATTCCAGGCAGAAACGAGACCAGAATCGCTTTGAGGGTGTGCCGCAGCGTGGAACTGGGCAGTGGGAGGACGTGCCTCCCAAACAGCTCAATTAGCACCGGCTTGACATTGATACTGGCGTAGCTCATCAGTGGGAGAAGTCCAGGCAGCCACAGGGATATCTGCCTGTACAAGTCATCTTGCAGTATCGAGAACACCGTTGAGTACACCTCAAGCGCCTTCTGGTGGACGCCAGCGGGCAGATTAGGGTGCAGGCACTGCGCTAGCCTATTGGAAACTTGCCAGGCGCTAGGAATCTTGGGGACTCCTTCATTGAACGAATAAGACTTCAGAGCCTTCACTAGCTTGCCTAGGAAACTGATGTAGTCAGCCCACACCTGCACGCTTTCCCAAGAACCAAGCGCGCGGTCGACGTTGCCCTGGTAGCTCTTGTACTTTGAGTCCACTGTGTTAGATCAAGACAATTGAGGGTACTTACCTGGAGTAGACGCTCTAGAGCGAGCCAGAGACGAGTTACTGCCAGACAGCATTGATAGTCGTGGTCGCTCAATCACGTGTTTTGCGCTATGGTGGCCGACGTTGGGAGTAGGCGAGTCACGCGGTAGGTGCCCGAGACTTCTAACCGTTCCTACTTTATGAAAGCTCCATGGGAGGAGTTGTGAAGTTGTGTATGAAAAGCTTTGAGCCTAGTCTTGATAGGCCTCAAGCTTATTGGCGTTTTGGCTTAGGTAGGCACTGCTAGCCTCAAAATAGCTGTCAATCCCTTCAATTGTCGACATTGGCACATCAACTACTCGCGCACACTTGCACCCTCACCTCTGGCACTATTGTTAGCTCTCGCTATTGTTGGCGGAACTTGATTCCCGTCCCTCTTCAGGGTTACTCACGTGACGATCGGCTTGACACATGCAGGGTCGCAGCCACGCGCATCGATACCGACGCACAAAGGCATGTCTTTGATGAGCGGTATACAATTATGGCAGGCTGATACTAGCCGTAATAGGTTAGTTACTGGATGAGGAGGTAGATCTGGTAATGGTGGATTTTGTCAGCGCGATATATTCACAGGTCACTGCGGGCAGATCCTCATCACATATGGGATTGATCAGGATGAGGATATCGAATCTAAGTATAGCCTTCCTAGCACATCACAGTTAACTCCATCACACACAAACCGATTACTCAGCGTTTCGTAGTACGGTTGACAAACGTTGTCTTGGAAGGCGTCCTGATTTGTCTAGGAGATATACGACTTTGTGTGCCTCCCAGCATGGCGGTACACAACTATTTCGTGTTTGTTCCTGTTCTGGTTAAGGTCTATGTATGAATACTTGTAATTTATACTGTTCTTATTGGTAATTGATCCTATAACCTTTGTCTATCGTACCAGACTGGGTTGCAAGCTCACGGCGCACTTTATGGGTACGTATCCTCTTGCATTGATAATTCTGGTACTCTGACCACGTAATTATTCTCGCACTGCTAAACCTTATGCACTCATCTGGCCGTATTCACTTGTCTCAGCGTCCGCCGGAACGAGTCGGGCCTCAAACCTTGTGTGGTCTCACACGGAATATGCAGCCAGCACGGCTATTCGGAAGCTCACTATCTATCCTGATAGTACCTTTACGGTATTCAAGCGACGAAACTTGGCCAATTAATTATATCCATGCTGTTGCCACTGACTTCAGTTCTTAACTAGACCAACGCCGAACGCCCAATTCGCGCTAGTCGGCCTCTCGGCACTAAATCTTTCAGCACGATCGTCGCCCGCAAAAACACACGATAATGCATCATGTCTATTCAGCCTCGCACGCCCCCACAGTTAATTTCAGTTGCCTTGTACATACGCCGTCGTGCCTACAGACCCGTCTAGCTTCACTAACTCGTTGGCGCTTGCAGGCGTAAGGCCCAATGCGGAAGTTACCCGGCATAACACCCAACTTAAGCTCTCATTATGCTCACATTCCAACAATAACCCATTGATAATAGATGCTCTACTTCTCTCCCACTAAAGTGCTAAGAGCTTATCGTCACCGCTGGCAACCTCGAGGGGCCACGACACCCATTTGAACAGCAGAGACTCCCAGAATCAAATTCCTTGAACCTAATACCCTGAACCAAATACAGCGACCTGTATCGGGCTTCATCGAACTTTGAACACCTACGCTATGACGACCCGTTCCACATCTAACATTTGTTAGCCATATCTCTTCAGGGTCTTGATCTCGAACCATCGGCGGAGAAACCGGACTTAACCCTGACTAAGCGCCCCGATTACATCATCTATCTTATGACATCATTTTTCTCCAGAGTCTCTCATCCTCATCTCCAATGTCTAAGTGCCATACACAATAGTATCCTCAGCCGTTAGGGCTCGTGCCGTGCTCGCCAACTAGCATGTATCTTTAGCATAAATGGGTCATCCGTTAAGAATACTACGGTTCACCCTGTCCCATATTGCTTTTGCCAATCCCATCAAAGAAAACCTTGTTTTCCACGATTTGCTTTTGGCAGGTCCCGTGCGCGCTCGAAATGCGCGTTTCTTCAAAGACCGCACTCGCTCCGTACCATAAGGCGGAACAGGGTTGGGGCTCGGAACTCTGACCGAGATCTAATCAGGGTAAGGGTTATCGGGGGCGAGGGTTCAGGGCTAGGGCTGGTCCGTGCGCGCGCTCTCACACTTCCACAGAGACAAGCTCGTCATGGTGTGTTGGCTGCGGGCGCGCTAGTAATATTACTGAGTGTTTGGGACTAAAGACCCAACCCTGATCAAGGGTTAGGGTAAGACGAGATGAGTGGGATAACCCCAAAAGGTCATCTCCAAGAAAAGCAAGTCTTGTCATTTTGAGAATAAGAAACCTTCATCAAAAGCAACGCGCACGTTGCTTTTTTCACAATATTTTATAAAACCATCCTCTCCTTCTGTTATTTCCCATACAACTTTACAACGACGAAATGACCGAATCTAGTGCCGACGACAGCCGGTTTTCGGCTATTGTGAACAAGGTTTCCTGCCCGCGTGACCCATTCGTCTACGGTGTCAAAGCTACCAAGGTATATTGTCGGCCTGAGTGCCATTCCAATGATATCGCGAAGCCCAGTAGCGTTGTCATTTTTGACAACTCGCGGAAGGCGCTGGAGTGCGAGTTCAAGCCCTGTAATGTTTGCCAGCCTGACCTGGAAGTTAAGATCAAGAACGACGTCATTGATAGCACCGTTAGCGCCGTCAATGCCAGCATTGGCTTGGAGATTGCAGTGAACATGGACGACCGATCAAAGAGCTTTTCCGACTTCTCCGATGGCTTGTGCGCCAAACATTCCCGGTCAATCTCCAGCGAAACCAGTCCATTCGACGATGTTTTCCCAGAGGGCTTCAAGCCAAGAAGAGCCAGTATAGCCTCTGGCCACATCCCACTGGCGTTGGCTGCGGTTTCTCACATTTCCAAGCGAAAGGAGCGAGGAGACGTGGACCACGCCAGGCTAGTAGATGATGCCTGCCACCACATTGCAGCCGCCGCTGCCGCCGCGGCTGTGGTGGCCGTGAAGGATGACAGAGTATCTGACTACCAGATTGACAAGCTACCCAAGCTACAACGGAAGAAGAGACGTGGCGGCATTCTCGGGTTTAAAGAGCTGGCAGCCAAGGCCGGCTTGAGTCCATGGCATTTCCACAGAGTCTTCAGGTCCGTCACTGGAGTGACTCCTAAGGCATATGGCGAGGCTTGTTGGAACGCTGTCACAAGCAACCCGTCGCTTCCAGCCGCCATTGCAGCGACCGCTAGCAATCAGTCCAGGCCGGAGCGAGTCGAAAGGGCATCTGCACTGAATCCGCCACTCAACACATTGCAAAACTCTACCAGAAACCCTGGCCTAAAGCTACCAATCAATTCTGCCGCCTTTTTCCCCGACGAACTTTCGTCGCCAGCTAAACCCAACGACCTGTCTTTAAGCATGAACAACGGCATCAGCATCAACAATGGAATGAACACAGACGTGTTCATGTCAGGCTACACACCCATCACCAACATGAGCACATCGGCGACACCTGCCACGATGATTTCCACCGAGACTACATCCAGCGAGTCACACACTTGGCAGACGCCTGAGCTTGACAATGTCCTGGGTCTGAATGACCTGGTCATGTCTCCACCACCGCCGCCAATGACGTCCGCCATGGATCTGGACTACATGTTTGCGACGGCCTCGTCAATGGACTACACATCCATCCCGGCCGTTTCGGACTGGGTTGACTCTACGGCATCGCTATATCCGGCCTTTGGAGACAACAGCAACAGAGATTGGCTTCTCGAGGCACCTATCTCTTAGCCAGGCAGATATTATTACTAACGAGACGCACCAATTCATATGGAGGGACGACTGACGAACGACACCAAAGTGACCAGGAGAGGATCGATTACATCAACAACAAAAAAGGACGACGATTTAAATTTATAACTACTATTCACCCACGGGGGTGGTTTTGGAGGAAAAAACACGGGCTCTTCAAGAGGATTCTCTGGGTCTTGGGTCTTGGGCATTTGGCATCATGTGGGCATTTTAATCTTTGTGAGCTCCACTATCTGTTGATGAATATGTTGGCCGCCCAGGACGTCATCATACCTTCCATCAACCTAATGTTTTAGTTGATTATGGGCCGGCATTGTGGCCCCACACTTGTATACTAACCACTAACTATTGCATGTTCTTCATATTGTTGAGCGCAATAAATCTTATCTTAATCTCTACTCTACTCCATTCTCTCTTCCATCAATCAGTCAAGGCACTCAATCGTGCCAACTAAGGCGTCTAGGGCGTCCAGGCGGTGTCTTGGTACCTTGGTGGCGGAAATCGTCATGTTACCCGGTGGGTAACGAATATCACCTCATCTTTAACCTCGTTTTTTATAATTCGCGGCAGACCCATATATTCACTAGTAATTCGCGGCAGACCCACGTATTCACTAGTGCAGAGAAGCAATATCTGCCGAGAGACACGCCGCAGACTCATTAAATCACTGCCCCTGCATGTAGTGCTCAAACAGCTGGTGTCAGCGACGTCAGGTCATCGGTTCACTGAACCTTAAGCTAACCTTACCACGGACTCCGAATTTCTCAATATTCCGGCATGAATGTTGTTTTGAACTTTAACTCAAAGAGACTCTATCAATGCATATGTATTACACTAGTTGTTTGTATTCCAGACGTACACCATCTCATCCCAGCCCACAGTAGCCACCCAGCCTGGCTGGCCCCACAGACTCCAATCACAGTCAATCACAAACTCTGAGTGATTGTTGAACATATTCTTCATCTTGCCGTATTTCAGCTGGATTGGCGTAGGCCCCTGTCTCGTGCTGTCGTCTCGCCAAACTCGTGCGGTGGTGTCATAGCTCGTTGATAGCAGCTCGATAGGCGAGTGTGCCGACCAGGCGACAGATCTCACGGCATAGTCATGGCCAACCATCTCGTCAATTGGTGATCGCGGTTGCCTGATGTCCCATACTTTAACCATCTTATCCACGCCGCCAGTAGCCACCACCGTGGGTCTGTACTTGTTCCAGTCAACGCTCAGGCATTCAGTTCCCGTGTGGACATTGGGTATGACCACGGTACAAGCTGACGTTCGCGTGTCCCACACTCGCAGCGTAGAGTCCGAGTGCGCTGATGCAATTGTGGTGTCGTGAGGTGAGAATTTGGCGCTGTAGATGCAATGGCCGCCGCCGGTGTTTTTTTCCTTAATGACCGGCACGCTCGGCGTGTGCGGATTCAATTGCTGTGCTGTGAATGTACTGATACTCTGCTGTCTTTGAGGGTTCCATAGTTTGATAGTGCCGTCCCATGAGGCCGAACAAAATACACTCTTGTCCGTTAGGTTCCAACTGACGCTGAACACTTCTCTGGAATGTTCATGGAATGCAGTCAATGGGAACTGTCTCCGCGTAATGTCAAATAACTTTATTGATCCGTCGCCATTGGCTGCGACGATATGATTTTCATGCTGTTCACTCCAGGCCAGGCTAAACAGACCGTCTTGGGTATCAAACTCCGCCTGGCTTCTAATAACTCCATCAGAGCCAATGTCTAGAATAAACAATCGTCCATTTCCGACCAGCCCAAAGTTGGCGGCCGTAGCACAAGCTAGCTTCGAGTCGAAGAATGGTGAGTACCTAACGCAGTAGCCGCTGAAGCCCTGTGTCCGAAATGAAAGCATGTGTAATGTGCTCAATTCTGACTTTCCTCGCCTACTAGATGGCAATAGAAACACTCTCAATCAATTCGCCAGGCAAAACCACCATACCAATGAACCGCGATTCACCTCCCTTTCGCTTCTCCGTCGTCTCTTGCAAAATTAAATTCAGATCCCGGTCGGTGCAAATCAAACTGCCGAAAAATGCGCGCTCGTCCTTAGTGATAACCCGCACACTCTTACTGATCCACTGACTGACTTCACTGTTCTGTGGAGACATTAATGGTTGGGGTGGGGTCTGCAACTTTGCCGAGGTCCGATCACGTGTTGGTCACGTGAGTTACCCGGACGGCAGTACCAAGATGTCGATCTGGTGTGGTATCAATAGTCAAGCACAAAGAAGTTGACAAGGATTATGACAAGGAGGAGTACAGAGATGGCACTACAATTGGAGATTCTGCAGATAGGTTAGAATATTGTAGGTGATTTTAGAGCCTGTACACGCGCGATTGTTAAAGTGTGTTTGGGGCAATTCGATGAAGTTTTGGGCTTGCATCTATCACTCGTATTGTAAGGTAGGTTGATGGAGCTAGCTTATCGAGCGAGCATTGTTAGTTTTTCCTGTTGCATTGCAGGCATGAGAACAGTGAATTGGCTACAAGGAGGTGTCATGCACCTCTATCTTGAAGTCATACAATGTAGCAGATTCTGAACGTAGTACCGTTTTGTTCCATGTGGGGAGTACCGGGACCCTCGGTGTACTCAGGAGTCCGAAAATTAGTACAGATCTACCAATCTGGCCGGAACCCAAAACCTGCCGCGCATGGCTCTGTTTAGTCGTGTTGGGATGATCAGTGACGTCAAAATCTAGACCGACATATAGGCCATTGCTTCAGTTTACTATTCGAGGACGCAGCTGGAAGGAACGGCCCAGCCACGGCTACCTGCACCGGCTTGACTTGGAGATCGACATTCAAAACGCACTGCGCTTGGCTGGCGGGACTTTTTCGATGCGTACGTCTCCACTGATATTCAGATGGCATTCGGAGTCCCCGGCGTTTAACGCTGTACTTAGTGGGATTCAAAGTATTGCACACCTGCAGAGATGCGATGGCGCACGTGTTGAAAAGAAGCTCGCACGATGGTCTCGTCGCTTCAAAGCTTATGAAAAGACTAAAACTCTCATGCAATACGTGCAAAGACAAGCGCGCATTGAAACTAGAGGCGGGCTGCAAGCCAGGTCCCATTTTAATTTTACAAACTTTTCAAAAAGTTTTTCTTATGCGGCTGACACGACACCTTAATACGACATCTGCCAGCGAGTGGCACGACGCTCCGGTACCCCTCTCTTCAAAGGCCAAAAGCTTAGTATCTTTCTCTTAATACGGCTCAGAGCTATCTGTTGACATCGCGCATTCATCGTCACACGCGTACAATCGTCTTGCTCGCGCAACCCCCTCGACTCGGCCCGCACATACGCAAGGGTTCATCTAAAAATACTAGCTACGCATTGATGACATCATAACTCGGATATGAACTCATCTGTCACTGTCTTCTGCAATGTTTGAGGGTCCGACTTGTAATATCATAGGGCCGCGCGTCGTTATGCCACATCGATCAGAATATGCGAGACGCGTACTCACACGGATCAACATGCGTAACGTCTCGGAGGATGGGCCTGATTGCCAGCAGGACACCTAAATGTGGTAGCCGTCGGCCCGCAATTACCGAAAGAGCAAGTCAGATGAGACCTCGGTGTCCCAGCCTAGAATTTCAATGCGCACATTCAACTTTTATAAAATTTTATGTTGAGTCAAGGTAATAGCGTGTAGTTACTCGCTTCTGTGATTATATTTTTGACTAAATTCTAAACTCCTAATTTCCACATTTTATATGCAGGATCTGCAACTTGCATATGATTGGTCAGTTGCCTGCCTCACCTAAGAGCTCCTGAAGTCGGTGGGTAACCTCACTCTCAACATTTTATAACATCAAACAGCGGCGTCCTTCACTTGAAGGCAGTGCTCGAAAAATGGACAAAAATGAATTGAGCAAAAAAAAAAAATAGGAGCGGGGATTCTACGTTGGCCTCGTCAATCGACGTCATAGTTCCTGAAACGGTCTTGCCTCGCACGCCGATGAGGAAGGTATGACCTGCATGTCTGGGTGTCAATTGATGTGTTTTGAAAAATAAAAATCTGGGGTAGCAAGTGCGGAGGGCAGCAAGTGGATTTACGAGTGCGACAGATGCGCGGCAGATAAGCACGTCAACAGTTTGACAGGTAATTGGCGGTCAAGAGATGGCAAGCGGGTGTCTGGTTCAATGGCCGTGTGTGGGGTTTTGCGTGGCTTGCTAGCTTGCTCACAATAAAGTTATGGCGGGCAATTTCTGAGCACAGGGATTAGTTGAGAGGCGATGGTTCGGCGTAGTAGCTAGGGCAGTTCACGCCCGCTTTCCTGTTACTTAAAACTGTAATCAGCGAGGGGGATATAAGTGGAATCGGATTCCGAGTTATACCTTGGTCAAGATCTTACTGGAATCGACTCTAATTTAGTTGTATGCGCGTTAGCTCATCTCCTTTACTCACCTCCAACGCGCGCACCGCGTTAACTCAAATTGACGTTGGCAATAAGATGCCCTTACCAGGAATTGGACCTGGATATCTTCGGCCACACTGAATAGTACTAACCATTACACTATAATGACTTGGTTCAAAGCCGAGTGGAGGTAAACAGGTGCAGCATAGCCGAACTAGGCACGAGGGGTTTTCACTGTATGCCAGGCTCTCATAACAAGCTGGAATGCCCCTCGGCTCAGAACGAGCAATCCATCTGCATGGATATCGATACCACTAAGAACTGGAGCGTACGTAAGTGCTGGAACCAGGCCGGGACTTCGATGTTTAGTGAATTGACAAAAGTGAAATCTATATCAGTAAGCCTGGTTGGCATCATGTGACATTAGACACCCAGTAGTTTTGTCTACGAGGTTCTATTCATGGACACTCTGACTTGTCATATCCTCTCAGTTGTCATCACAACCGTTGGTGATCTTCACGTTCTTTCTCTGACCCATCACCAGCCAACTTGTCAACCTTCAAGAACAGCACTGCCATGCATCCTGCTCATCTCCTCATCTCATCCTGACCTACCCATACTGGAATTGCTCTATCGGCCCGGTAATTGACTTTCGACGGTACATCAAACAATCTCGCTCCTCAAAGGTTCTATGATACCGCCCCCCTTTCCCCTCTTATTCCATCTCATCTCTGCCTGCCACCCAAACAAACACCAAATCCGGCAGTATACACAATCGAATCGGAATCGGAAAAACCGATTTCTCCGATGTCGGTCAAACCCTAACCCACCTCAACAATTTAGTTCGGCGCTAGTCGCTAGTTCAAGCTACTTCAAGCTTATGACAGTAGCCACAGTGAAAAGTTGGATGCCTATGATGAGCAATTGCCTCATACCCTTATACGACGCTGCTGAGTGTACGCTTTGGCGGCAATGCGGCTATTTTACGGAGCTGCGACTCCGCGGCCCAACTGATTTTACTTGCACTATCGGAGGTCACATGTGTGAGATCCCTGCTTAGACCGGTGCTTCTACTGCACATACTATTATGTTGTGTGAGCGCGCTGCGGGTACACGTATTGGGTAAGGCTAGACCGACGATACCGGCGATACCATAGGTCCCAGGAGCAGTCAAAACGCCAAATCGGAACTTTGGGATATTGGTATAATTACTGCCGTACACGCTCGTACTTGTGAGCTATAACACGCTACTTGACTGTTTGTATCCCAACCAATCGTGTAAATCAGAGCCCCACTAACCCTAACCCTTCACGTGACTAACGGGCGGGGATCGAAGTGCTCGATTGGGAAAGGGTGGCTGGAGCCCCGCCCAAGAAGGTTTATAAGTGGTTGCTTTCGCACACGCCTACTTTAACGCGACCACTCTGAGTGAGAATAGAGTTTGCCTAGAAAAGTTTGAAGAGCGGCTTGAGCTTAATTCAGGTAATTGCATTGTCTGATTAGTGATATTGCAACCATAGACAAGGCTAAGCGCTTAGAATAACCACGCTCAACATGAGAGACGTCAAGAACCACCTGCTGTTTGAAATTTCCACCGAGGTTGCCAACCGAGTCGGTGGAATCTACTCCGTCATCAAATCCAAGTCCCCTGTGACTACCAAGGAATACAAGTCGCGGTACTGCCTCATTGGTCCGCTAAACCGAAAGTCTGCTGCCATTGAGGTTGAAGAGCTTGAACCCACCAATGTTCACCTCAAGAGTGCACTGGAGGACATGAGTTCTCGGGGAATCCAGTACCTGTACGGTCGATGGCTGATTGAGGGCGCTCCACGTGTGCTTCTGTTTGACATTAGCTCTGCCGCGCACTACCTCAACGAGTGGAAAAGCGATCTATGGTCCATTGCCGGAATCCCCGCGCCGGAGACAGACACTGAGAGCAACGATGCTATTCTACTGGGCTACCTCGTTGCGTGGTTTCTCGGAGAGTACGTTAGCAGAGACACTGAGCATGCTGTTGTGGCACACTTCCACGAGTGGCTCGCCGGCGTGGCTCTGCCGCTGTGCCGAACCCGAAAAATCGAAGTCACCACCATCTTCACTACACACGCGACCCTGCTGGGCCGATATCTGTGTGCCGGCTCTGTTGACTTTTACAACAACCTGCAGTGGTTCGACGTGGACGCTGAGGCCGGAAAGCGAGGAATCTATCACCGATACTGCATCGAGCGAAGTGCCGCCCACACGTGCGATGTCTTCACCACCGTTTCCCACATTACAGCCTACGAGGCTGAGCATTTGCTGAAGCGAAAGCCAGACGGCGTGCTGCCCAATGGCCTGAACGTGGTCAAGTTCTCGGCTGTCCATGAGTTCCAGAACCTCCACCAGATCCAGAAAGAGAAGATCAACGATTTTGTGCGAGGACACTTTTACGGCCACTACGATTTTGACCTCGACAACACTTTGTACTTCTTCATCGCTGGTCGATACGAGTTCAGAAACAAGGGTGTCGACATGTACATCGAATCTCTAGCCCGTCTCAACCACAAGCTCAAGGAGACTGGCTCCAACAAGACCGTCGTTGCCTTCATCATCATGCCAGCCGCTACCCACTCCTACACTGTCGAGACCCTCAAGGGCCAGGCTGTCATCAAGGCTCTGGATGACACCATCAAGGAGATACAGCAGTCTATCGGAAAGCGAATCTTTGAACATTGCGCTCGACACAATGAGTCCGGCAGGGAGCTGCCAGAGCTGGACGAGCTTCTCACTGCCTCCGACAAGGTCCTGCTCAAGCGACGAGTCTTTGCCCTCAAGCGAAGCTCGCTGCCTCCTATCGTCACGCATAACATGGCCGACGACGCCGCCGACCCAATTCTGAGCCAGATCCGACGGGTCCAGCTCTTCAACCACCCATCTGATCGAGTCAAGATCGTCTTCCATCCAGAGTTCCTCAACTCCAACAACCCAATCCTTCCGCTGGACTACGACGACTTTGTCCGAGGTTGCCACATGGGTATTTTCCCATCCTACTACGAGCCGTGGGGTTACACTCCAGCGGAATGCACTGTGATGGGCGTTCCATCCATCACCACAAACCTTTCTGGTTTCGGTTGTTACATGGAGGACCTCATTGAGAACTCGAGCGACTATGGTATCTACATTGTGGACCGACGAACCAAGGGCGTTGAAGACTCCATTAGTCAGCTGGTGGATTGCATGCACGACTTCACTACCAAATCGCGACGACACCGAATCAACCAGCGAAACCGAACCGAACGACTTTCTGACCTACTTGACTGGAAGCGAATGGGTCTGGAGTACATCAAGGCTCGACAGCTAGCCCTGCGAAGAGCATACCCAGACTCGTTCAAGGACGAGGACGACTCTCTTCTCCACATTGGTGACTCGGCCAAGAAGCTCACACGCCCACTGAGCGTGCCTGGTTCACCTCGGGACCGGGCCGGTATGATGACTCCTGGTGACCTGGGCTCTCTACAAGAAGTGAGTCAGATTTTGAACACAGAGGACTACGTTGGATTCAGACTGCCTGAGGAGGAGGACGAGGAGTTTGAGAGTGGAACTCTCACCCTGCGATAGTCATTCACACTCAACTTGAATGCATTACCAAATTTTGCTTTTCAGTTTATAGATTGTACAGTTGACTGTCCTAATATACTAGACATCACCTCATTTCAACTCGTGACTGTTCAATCGTATCATGATTAGTATGCATCTATTCTACATCAAGTTAGCTGTGAAGTGACTCGCTAGTACACTCTCTCTTCCTTCCACCTCTCTCTTCGCTCTCTCCTCAGGTGATAGGTCTTTCTCTCTTTTCTGTAATTTCTAACAAAATCTCCCACCATGTTACCGTCACTGTCCGTCTCCAGAAAGCTACTGGCCAGCGTCTCTGACACCGACTCGCTTTCCGCTGTGGCCTGGTCTAGCTTACCTTGCAGAGCTGTCATACTGAATGGCTGTAGAGCTTTGTACATGTCTGTTTCCACAGAGACCCACTCCTGCTCTTTTGTTCCTGCCGCCTGCAGCAATGAACTCGTCGTGTTCCTGGTGTCCTGTAGCTTGTCCAGCGACTGCAAAATCGCCCTGGCCTTTGTTATGTTTGCCAGCGCCTGGGCCCTTTGCCTTCGATATATGTCTTCAGCGCTCGGCGTCGCTTCGTAGATCCCCTTCAGCGCCTCTGTGTCCTGGGCCAGTTCATTGATTCCGCCAACTCTCAGCCCCGACACATGCTCAGGGACGGTGGGTGTTTGAATGTTCATTTCGCTTGGTGCGCCAGGTACCGAGCGGTTGCCAATTCCCGATGGATATAGATGCTTCTTAAAGGCTCCGGTTGAGGATCGAGCAAAAATTTATGCAACTGCTAGCCTCAAATCCTCTGATGGCGTCAAAAAAAAGTGCTGGCCTGTTGAGTCGCGGCCGGTATACTAGGATTGTGAAACAATACAAGTGGGATACCCTAGCCCCACACGTGACTTGGCCACTGGAGAAATTAAATCGGGCGATAACGATACCCAAAACCGTAACCTCGATAGGCCAATCTGTGGTAATGTTGTATCGAGTTAATGAAGTCGTGGTACTGGCTACGAAGCAAAATTAGTGCGATGTCGCGAGGCTTTAAACTAAAGAAAATCGCACCCCGGCCTTGTTACGTGTCCTGCAGCTCAGGCACGGAATGACAGGTGCCGTATGATTAGAGAATTTATGAATTGAGATGAGGAATGAGATGCGTGGGTGCTCCCACGATGTGGAGCAGCGTGACCAAGTCTCAGCGCTAAACATTTTGTATAAGTTGGAGACATGACTGAGAAGCCCTTGTTACGCAAAGCGCCACAGGTCAGGTATAGGCATGCTGTAGGGCGTGCTTTTTATGTAATTAAGGGTAAACAGTGAAGATAAGTATTTCTGAGCCGACGATTATACCGCGAATATAACATTTATTAGCATTAAGGTTTCCGCGGTTGCAGCATTGACGTGAAATGACTGGCCACTTGTGTGCTTAGATATACGCTCAAGAGTCGGATTTGTCGGGATCTCTCAGACTCGCGTAAGCAGGGATTGATGCTGGTCTCATCGTATTGCGAACGAGACAGTCGTTATCAGTGCATGGATACGAACAACTGACTGAATCATCAATCTACGTCACGGATTTAAGCGGACACTGGTGACGAGAAAGTCCATGGGGCCCCGTGCTAGAGTAGTTCGAGTTCGATAACGCTCAGCTGAAGTTCAATAACGAGATAGTTTACAGCGTCCTGCTCGGTCACTTCTTGAAATGTCAGCCGCATGTCACTATCTTTCCTGAGCGCGCGCATTCACCCATCAGCCCATGGAGGGATGGCAGAACTGGGCTGAGGGCGTGGAAAGGGCCTTCCGGAAACTTATTCTGGAGAAGTGACGGCTGTTAGATGAGTTACTACCGCGCGAGAGGAAGTCTATGAGCTGCGCTTCTCCACCTTGCACTTGAGCAGAATCCGAAGGGAGAGGAGGTAGCATTGGTGGAGATATGGCTGAAAATCGTAAGCTCAGGTCTAGAGTATCTGGTCAACACGACAGATTGCAGGTCAACCGGCGCAAAGAAGAGTACCATGCTTCGCTCGGGATACCCATCAGACTCCAGCATGGAGCGCCCAATAGAAATCCTGAACTCAACGGAGCTGGTGCCATAGCTCCTTCAACGTCGGAGATCACACAGTCAGGCGAGATTGATGGCTTACTGGCAACGGCGACATGGTCAACTTTGAGTGTTAAGAAGGATAAAGGAAGCAAACAAGCTTTGTCTGTGCTCAACTACATAGCTAACAAAGGGTTTGGCTAGTCTCTGGAGATATCGGAACGGACTAGAAACCTAGCCGGGAACTCTCCGAGATCCCCACCTTCAGCTTCTCAAGGGCAATAGTGACACCTTCTGTGATGGCTGACAGCAGGACAGGTTTAGAATGCCATGTTCTATTGGCATCAACGTGCGCAAACTCGCCATTGACCTCTCTGGGTATTCTGCTCCAGACCCGCGTAGAGTTTGGAAGGTTCGAAGTGGCCATAAATAGGATCCAAATCTTCTTGCGGCCTAGGTTTACGCCAGAGAAAGTCCTATTTAGACCTCGCCCGGTATTAGGTCAAAACTACTACAAACTATCAGTTTCGATTCATGAGGAAAGGGCCTCTATAGGAGCTGCTAACGTGGCACCAGTTCAATATGCTTAGCTAGGATACAGGAAAGAGCCGCTCTGCCCGCTCAAGCTTGTGATTCGAACCCGCGCCAAAGTCAGTTCTAGGAAGTTGGCCGTGGAGCACACCTGATTCCCGTCCCACGAAACCATAGTTAGGCATAATCCAATTCTCCGATACTCAGTAAACCGCAAGTGATGTCAATGTGGACTGTGCCGACAATCGTACTAGCCGTAGAATGTTGGTTACCTACTTTTAGTGGATACTTGATGACGCTCAGTCACTGCCAGCCCCGGATCGGTAGAAACGGTCAACAGGTTAATTTATAGAAGAAGCTTTCGGAAGAAATCGAGCTGCTGTTCCAGGGAAATTTGACTATTCAAGAAGAGCTGGGAAGCCTAGCTACAGCGGAATTCAGAAAATTGCCAGGATTCTCAGTTTTGCTGCTTGTTTGGGCTCCCAAGAAAGCTGAAGAGAAAGCCTCGGTGGAATATGGCACAAACTCGCTGAGTACCTCATTTAAGACGACGCAGGCAACGAAATAGTAAGCGACGGCTTCTTGTAGCTGTTGACGTATCTGAAATCAATGGGCTGGTGAAGTCACATTTTAATATCAATGGTTACCTACTTTTGAATCTGATCGCCGCCGCAGAATCAGTCGACCTTACCCTGCGCGCTCATTCCAGTAATCAACACTAACTTTGGGCACAACCGTAAACTTACCATCGATATACCAACAATGGAGGCGACGCTGTGCCTTCCACTGCGCTACGTTTCGCTACCGAAGCCCAGCGGTAAACTCGTTTTCGAAGTTGAATCCGGCTTATGGCGAGACAATGACATCGGGGACGACGACGGCCAGGTCTTGGACAACCTTCCGCAGTTGCGAGAAACAATCACGCAAATTAGCGAAGAAGGCAAAGTCAAGGCTCGAATCAACGAGGAGCGTGCCCCAGAGAGTATAATCACCATCACTCTAAAAGGAAGCGTTGCTGACATTGCGATTGAGCGGGCCCGAGTTCTTAGAGCCTACAAGCAACCTGCAAAGGGCGTTGTTGACGTTGCTGAAGGCTTTGTCTATGAATCGGGTAGCTTGAATGGCAAGTTTTGTCTTCAGCTGACTGAGATCGCTGAGTTCTGTAAGGTCTACTGTGCTGTGCGGGAGGACGACGGTTTTCACGTGGTAGTTTACGGCGATCAGGACAATGTTGACTTTGCCATGACGAAGATCCATGTGTTGTTGGACGACCTGCAGGGCAAGTTTGTGGACTCTATCACGCTGGAGCTGTCGCTTCAGCCGCTGGTATGCGGTCCCAAGATGGGCAACTTAATCAACATCGAGCATCAGGCTGGAGTCAAGATCCACTTCCCCAACTGGGCTCCAGAGCTACTGCTCTGCGAGGAGAACCCTAGGAACTACAATGAGGTCTACATCAGCGGCGGCGAGGCGAACGTGGCTTTGGCGAAGGCGCTTCTAAAGGAAGTTATCACCAGGACCAAGCCAATCTACAAGGACTGCGTTATGTCCTTCTCCAAGCTGGATATCCTTGCGTTAAAGTACACAGAGAAGATTCGCCAGGTCATGGAGCGGTTTGGCACGTTTATCCAACTGCCGTACCTCGGTGCGTCCCGATCGCTAGTGCGAGTGCAGGGTGCGACGTCCGAGTGCGTGGAGAGCTCTATCGAGAAAATCATGTGTTTCGCTGCGGAGCTGTACAATTCAAACTTTACGGTTCACGAGGGCAAGGTTAGTGAGAACGGATACCTGCAGCCTGTGATTGAGACAGACCTCGAGTTCCTCGACAAAATTACTGCCGCCTCAGGAGCTACGATTCTGTGTGTGGAAAACCACTCGTTTGACATTGGCGGAGGATCAACTGACGTTAAGCGGGCCACATCCATGATCAAGTCCGTTCCACTGTGGGCTGACCATCAGCACCAAGTCAAGTATAAGCTTGAGCTCGCTAGCGAACAGCGGGAGTTCATTGCCGGAAAGAAGAATGGAAAAATTTTGCGAATTATGAACAATTCTAATGTCTGGATCAGGTTTGAGCCATTCAACGAGTATAACTTCTACATTACCCTGAGCGCGGATGACTACACTGCCGCTGCCGCCGGAATTCAACTGCTCGAGGACGAGCTGCCTTCTGAAATTTCCTTCTACATTCCTGCCACTTACCACAAGCAGGTTATTGGCGCTGGTGGTTTGACCATTCAGGCAATCATGCGAAAGTATAACGTCTTCATCAAGTTCACCAACACTTGCGACATTTTGCCCAACGGCTTCTCTCACGTTCGACCAGACAATGTTCTAGTGCGATGTCCAGCCAAGAACGCCAAAAACATTCCGGCTGCCAAACAGGAGCTTCTAGACACAGTGAACGATCGTGGCCAGGATCATTGCAATACCTTCATCCATATCTCTCGATCGCACCGACGAATTTTGCTTGCAGAAAAGTGGGGATTCATTCATGACATTGAGGCAAAGACCAATACCGTGATCCTATTCCCAGAACACGAGACAGCAGAGATTGAAACAAATGACCTTGTTGAAATCCGAGGTCTCGGCAACACGTCTGAGGATGCCTCACGAATGGTCAAGGCTATGCTTCCAGAGGACTACGAGTTTAAGATTGCGTTTTCGGCCAAATTTAATGACATTGTCAGTGCTCCAGAATTTTTCCAGAAAATCATTGCTCCATTCAGAGTGGCTCTGAAGGTCGAAACCCAGGTTTTTACCATTCATGGAGAGGAGAAATACCACAGAATTGTGCTCAGTTATTTGCAAGAGCACTCCATGGGTCTTGAAGATGTCATCAGCGCCCTCACTGCGTTTTTGAGAGATCACGATCTCAACATAATCGACCGGGGCGATGTCACTACAGATCCAGTGGAGGCTGGCTCTGCTGCTGTTGTCGGACACAAGCGAAAGCAGCAGTTCTTTAAAGAGGAGCGACGTTTCTCTGAACCATATGAGGAATACGAGGATGAGTACTACCAGCCCTACCGATCGCGGTCACCCATCAAACGAGGACATCACCACAGCCAATCGAGCCATACCCCGAGCGCTCGACCTATATCTCGAACTGGATCACGATTCTCTGAGCGAGATTACTACGACCGACGGTACTACGAATATGAACAGCCACCACCACGATTTGACGACCGGTACCCTCCACCACCACCACCGAGAGACCCTCAAAGATACGAACACCCAGATGCACGAGGAAGGGACCGGTACGAAGACTATCGATCTTATTACTAATTCCGTGTGGAAAAACTGTTAGGAAAGGCTTGATACCAGTGCTTATTGAAATATATCCATCAATGCACCAACCTATATCTGTCTTTCGGCTTATTTATTCCGGTGCATGTCCAAAGACGCCAGGACGCCAATGATTTATAAAGTCTCAGACATTGCGGGTTACCCTACCTGTCAATATATTTTGGAAAGTAATTATTGGACGACAATCACTCAATGGACGGAACTTATCATAGGCTTGAACATACGCTAGCTAGACAAAAGAATTTTGTGTATTTTAGCTCATGGTTCCCACCTTCGCGTTATAATAATGTGAACGTGTCTTTCACCTAGACAGTTTACACCTGACACAGCACATTGGCGGTTTTTGTGTCATCAACTGCCCTATCGCTTTGATCCGCTGATAAGCCGACAAGCTCTCCCCGTTGAACCTAAATTTAGCCGTGCTATCTCCGCCTTGGGAAAGCTTCCTTCCTGGCGCAATTGAAGGGTAAAACAAAAGCTATATGCCAATATATTGTAAAAATAAGGCGAGGTCGGGAGAAGCAGCGCGCACAGGTGTTTGAGAGAGCTTTCAGACAACGTGGGAGGGATTGATCACGCGGTGGAAGCGTTGTAAGACTAAGGTGCCTGAAATTAGTCATCACATTAATCGATGTACTATGGTTTTTAGCATAGCTAGTAGCCGCAAGGACCATCATTAGGCCAGGCAAGTAGAAACTGTGTCGTGCACACTACCAAGTGTTTTGAGAATCAATTAACTAGCTACAAGAGATACTATAGGAGCGACCTGTAGCACGTGCATGCACTGGCGAACCACGATCCGTGAACTTGAACCGTCTTTTATCATCTGTTTAATGAGCTCAATGGCATGAACATCAGCTAAGGCAGAAATCTTGGAAGGAATGTGTAGGACTGTGTGTTGACCACAATGTTACAGCTAGACATAGATCCACAAACAAAAAGAGAAGGCTGGACGACACCGGAATTGAACCGGGGACCTTTCGCATGCTAAGCGAATGTGATAACCAACTACACCAGACGCGCTGGGATGACTACAGGGTTTTTGACTTTGCTCATATCCAATTGTTTTAGCCGCACAAACTGCGGCCAAGGATTTCCGGTTCCTGATCGACGAACACATTACACCGACACAGGAATACCAGACAGTATGCTCGTACACCGGAGAGCTGCTGGCTGGGAAAGATGGGCAATACTACAAGTTTCGATCCGCATAAGCTTCCAACTCCACTCTTCACCAGATGTCCCGGCCGTCAGGCGGCCCGACATGCACTGACAGTCACCTTTCTTGCATACCTGTTTCCGGCATAACGAGGTTTTTCCAAAAATTGGTTTCCTCGGCCACCAATAGATATGATTATACATAATGAATGAAATATCCAGATCCAAAAAAAAAAAACTGCGGCTCAATACTGGTATCAGAAATCGCTACAAGAGCGGCATTCCACCGCTCCAGACACGCTTTAAACAGGTGCTTCTAAATCGCGCGAAAGATTGTATTCTAAGGCCCATCGCAACCAACCCATTGGGATCGGACATTGAACTCAAATTTGAGCAGTCGTCGCCACAACATATCCGGATCGAAATAGCAGGCATCAGCAGACCACCACTGCGGGTACTCAGAAGCAAGCCACCCTGGAGGAGCGGAATGGAGAAATGGAAGAAGGGGCACACTGCGTGGATTGGACCTATGCATGCATGATAGCGTATTAATTGGCAAAACAGTTGCGACGGTCTAACAGTGGCACGCTATTACCGGAGCATCAACAAGAATTTCAAGCGCAGCCGTCAGGTAAAGGGCTACTGGACCATGCGGCACTCTCCAGAAGCTATTGTACATCTTGTTTAGTGCACCGGCCATCAATTGAATGCTGCTGAGTACGAGAGGAGCATTGAATGCCGTTGCCGACTACGTTCTGACAAGCGAGGAGTTTCGACGAACGGCAGAGCAAGCAGCAGTGGAGATTTAATCCTTGCCCCTCGAGGGTTCATAAGATTCATACACCGCCGCTACTCTTACGTACGAGCATCACCATGATGTCAGAATAGATTACAACATAAATAGTGTCTCTCGCCCAGTGCTTATAGGAAAATGGACGATGATTATTATTTCATTATTGGGCTGGGCCGTGCCGTAGTGAAGCCGAAGTTGACCGACGCCGCGTTAGCATTGCGGGTTAGGGTACAGCGCGATGCTCTTGTGAAATTGTTCCTGAGAACAGGCCGGTGGTAGGCGGCTAGAAAGGTAAATAGAGCGGAACAATTCATCAAAACTGTAAACGCAGAAAATGTATGTCTATACGTACGTACTGAGAACGCATGTTACCGTCATGGCACAGCAAGCACTTGGCTGAAAGGTACGCTAAAAATGAAGATTCTTTACATCCCGGCCATTTAAATCCCCAAAAGACTGAACCTATAGGTAGCTCTGAACGTCATTTTCGCTCATTTCGCTTGCGCCAAATTCTTGAAACTGATGAGATGGTCACCTACCGTACTTCCCTATTCTCCCAACGCCAAATCACAGTTTTCCACACCACGACACGTAAAACACCACATACAAGATGCAGCAATTTCAGCAGCGACGCGTCAGCAACGTGACTGGAGCACCACCGGGAGCGATGCTACAGCGACAAGCTCCAAACCCGTCAGCGGCCGCTGCTGCTGCGGCTTTCGCGCAACAACAATACCGAGCGGCCTTAGCCGGTTCGCGTTTCGGCGACGATGCTGACGAACAGGGTGGACTTGGTGATGAGCTGGACGGTGTTTCGCTTAGAGACGTGGCCAGTGTGCGGTATGTTCGACATCATGAGTGGATGGAGCTAGTGGGAAATGCTGTGGAGACTGGAAGGATAGTTCCGCCCAGCTTGATTCCCGAGACCGAGGGACTAAAGCTGGACGAGAAGACCCTACAAGAGAAGCTAGATGCTCTAGAAGCAGAGGTCAAAGCCCTGAAGGAGGAGAATCTAAACGAGGTGTCGAAAGAACAGGAATTCTACAAGGCTGGCATTGCTAAGCTACGGCAATCGTTTGGCGATGTTGAACCACTGGATGAAAAGATGATTACAGAATTGGAGAGCACGCTCAATGTCACAGTTATTGAGAAACAGAAAGTCAGAAAAGTTGGAACGGATCTGGGACTGCCTATTCCAGCTCAACAGCCAGAGGGTTTTGTGGCCCCAGGTAAAGTGGGGGTTGATGTCGATGTTGATGTCGATGTCGATGTCGATGTTGATGTGGATATGGATATTGGAGATCTTGGTGGAGATCTTGGCGTTGGAGAGCTGGGAGAACTACTGGATGTTTAGAGTATGTTCACAAGCGAGCACAAGCACGTGGTGCGCAGTGGTCTCACACTACTCGGGCTATGGGGTTCAACTACTCACGGCCAGAGGGTGTTGCGATGCTGCACATATGTAGACTAACTATTTATAATAAAGCAGAAAACTACGCTACAGGAAGAAGCGAACGCTACCAGAATGGCTATTTACATATGCAAGTACATGCTACTTCTTTTTTATTTAGAAAACAACTTTGTGATGTAACTAGTTGTTCTCTCTGCAGCCAGCAGAGCCACAATACCCACTGCTCCTGCGGTGATAGACGTCAGTACGGCCAGCATGTACCGTGGAGCAAAGATCTTCCACAGCATGAGGTGTCGTCTGAGAATGGCAGTGGAGACCATGGAAGACAGGCCGACCAGAGAGTGGTAGCCAGTCACGGCGAGAACGTTTCTCAGGCTCTGCACTCTAAGCACCTTAACATCCACTGGAGGAATCTTCCATAGGGAAACCAATGGAACAGCTAATGTTGTGATGATCAGTGGTCCAAAGGTGTTTAAGATCAGTGCGATGTGGGTGAGTGGGAAAGTGATTGTGGCGGCGGGAATAAAGCCAACGTCCCATTGAATTGAAGGAATCGTGGCCTGGTGGCCGGTTGTAAAGAAGTAAAATGAACCCAGTAGGCCCAGAACCACGGGACCTAGGATGGAATCGTATAGGTCGTGAAGTTCAATGAGGTCCACCAGAGTCAAGACCTGATAAATCAAAGCAGACAGTGCAATGCCACCCATAGGCTTGGTGACAACAAGAACAGCCACAAAGACGTTGAGAACGGCAAGGAAATAGGTGGAGCCGTACATGTTCGAGTAGCCCATAATATAGGCCTTGACACCACCGTGCTTGTCTTTGGCGACCTCCACGTTAACGCAAACGGCACCGAGGTACCATCCGTAATTCGCCGCAAAAATAGCACCCCCAAGAGTGATTCGGGCCAGAGCGATCTTGATGGCGCTGAGAGTCTCGAGGCCGACTTTGGCAAGGATACCGTCAAGCTTGTGCCAGCCGTTAGACTCGATGCCGTCTAGGAACCAGTACAAACATGACATGGCCATCATAGCTTGAAGACCAATGATCCAGAGCTTCGCGGAGCCGTGATAATTAGCAGAAGTGCTGTAAAAGCTCTTGATGAGCTGTGGGAGTAACAGAGATACGGCAAACAGGCCGCCCAGTGCATAAGGAGAGCTAATAGAGGATGTCGAAGAACCGTAAAAAGTTGTCCAGCACTGACCCTGTTCTTCTCGGCACAGTCGAATCAAAGATACTGCCTTGGTGAGGACCAGGAACACAACAGAGTGCCAAGAGCTGAGAATGAGTTTCTTCATCTCGAACTGAAAGCCTCGGCAGAGCGTGTACAGGCCAAAGGACGCAATAAGGTAGTGCAGAATCCGGTCCTCCCAGACAGTAAAGGAGTTTGAGCTCAGGCCTGCACAGTGAAGCGCGCTAAGGATAAGAGCAAAGACACCGCTAAAGTGAACTTCTGGAAGCGAAAATCGGAACGATGAAAGAGACCCAGAAAGGGCACCAACGGTGATGCCAACTCCGGCAGCGTAGGCTGGGCCAAAAGACTCAATTTTGACATGTTGCAGGCCAAAGTCTGCAGCACCAAACACCACACCACCAGCCAGAGCGTACAGAGAGACGTCCTTAGGGTTAGATCGGTGCACCCAAGTGAGAATAACACCAATGGCCATGACAGCAACACCTATAGCCATCTGAACTAGGTCAAATTGAACCCACTTGTCGTGGCACTGCTTCAGGGTGTGCTTCTGATACGCCCGACCAGCCTCAGCGACGGTTCGGTAGCCAGCGCTTTCCGGGTCCCGCAGGACAGACTCAAACAGGCTCTCCTCGTACTCCTCGTGCTCTAGCTTCTGTCTGTATCGGTGAATCTGGTTAGCAGTGGCGTAGCTGGCCCGGTAGTAGTTCTGGTAATTCTGACTATCTGGGCCCAGGAACGCCTCAGGAATTGGGTGTCCCAGATTATTGTATGGAATAGGAAGTCCAAGCAGAAGAGAAATGGTAGGGACGAGGTCAATTTGAGCGACAGTTCGGTACTGCTCACCTTCCTCCAAAGGAAGCTGCCCAAAGAACTTGTTCTTAGAGTACATCCATAAGGTCGACTCTAGCTCTAGCTGCGTGTCCCCGCCGTGATCGCCTTTCGGGTCCATTCCGTGATCGCCCATCACAATGAGCAGCGTACTGGAGTCAATCTCCTTGGTCAGATCCCTGAGGAACTGGTCCATTTGATGGAGTTTGGCAGCCATATCAGGGTGGTTTGGGCCGTACCGGTGGCCAGCATGGTCTACTCCTAGTAAATGACCTATAGCGACGTCCCACTCTCCGTATTCCCCTCGAACGATAGGAAACAAGTGCTCGATAACGCCATTGTCAACGGTATGCAGGTCCCAAACATTGAGCGAGTCGTACGGATAGGATTGGTTGAAGTCCTTGTTGAACAGCGCTGTCCATGTGTCGTCGCCAACAAATGCAATCTTTCGGCCGTTGGAACTCAGTTGAGAAACCCAGTTATCTTCGTCAATCTCGGAACCGGCAAAGTTCGAACCAGCATCAATAAACGTAGGAAGAGAACCGGTGGTCAGGCCTTTGAGCCTCTGAAGCGTAGTCGTAGGCGGGTCCGCCATGAACTTGGCCAGAAACGCGCCTTCCTGGCTCTTTTCGTAGAGAAAGGGCAGATGGTTGTGGTAGTTATTGACCTCATCACTGGGAACCACGAAATCAAATCGAAGAGCATCGATAATGACAACAACAGCCTTGTCAAAAGACTGTTCATGCCAGCATCCCTTCTTTTCTTTCTTGAATAAATCACCCAGAAGCGTACCAATGGTCTGCTTCTTCTTCTCGGTGTATGGTAGAACGGAACACTCGGATTTCTCCTCAAAGACCGGTCGGGTCAGTAGGAAACCACGGGTAAAGAAGGCAATTCCTGTAACTTGAATCAGCAGAAGCCAGACTGCGACAAGGCTCACAAGCCTTTTGTCGGCTGTTCTTCCCTTGTTTGGCGCTTTCTTCGCGTCGGCGTCAGTTGCCTTCGGCGCGGGTTTGGCCGCCACAACAGCCTCCTCTATCTTATCCATATCAACTCTCGAGTCCTGCTACAAGAGCATTCGGTGCCGGACCTGTGAAGTATAATGCCGAGTTAATGCGTGGTTTTTCCTTAGGGGCCGATTTGTTGATGCGTGAGGCGCGCCGCACGCCGCAACTGCCCTAACCTTGACGTTTCGAACTGGGTTGTCACAGGGATCTCTGTTGAAACACCGAGTAGGTAGCCAAGGCTCAGGACGCAGGATCCAAGTGCCCACTCCGCTTCTTCAATCGGCAGACGTTCAATGGCCTGTATAGCTGCTATGGAGATATTGAGTCGTGGGACAAAGTGTCAGAGTACTCATCGGCATTTTCTCGGCTGATTTTGAAAAAGATCGGGTAAAGCTTTGACCACCGCGTTTGCACTGTGGGGAAAAGTACATGCGATCGCCGAAACGGCAAATTGGCACAATGCGAACGCGTACGCTGTTACAACTGAAAGAATCAACTCGCTCACCACTTTGAATACTCTTTCCGGCATACGAGGCCGATGTTAGTATATGATGCTTACGGCGCTGAAACAATAATCGATAAGTGATGAAGACCTAGTCTCTGTGTCGAGAAGCTCTTGTGCTGGCTAATTGACTTAGATGATAGGTTCAAGCGTGAAGGGTGACGAAACAAGGGTGACTTAGCTAATTCAGCAGGTTGAATGTCATAGCCAGTCGTTAAATGTTACCGCACGCGTTGGGTCGCGCATAAATCTGATGATTCTAGAATTGCATGTCGTTCAAGAGCCGGTGATGATGAAAGTTTCCTTTGGTTCACGCTTCCAATTTGAGTTGTCCAGTGCCTAGCGAATCAGCTGGGCTGAGTACGTACTGATTGTGACTATTGCCAAATGCTTTGAGAGCAGTACCCTCTCCTGGCAAGGTCTACTTGACATTACACCTGCTAGTCTCGTGTCAACTGACGTTCGTTTTAGCATTGTCAGCGCTCGAACTGTTCAATTACAAGTTAAGCTATCGTCCATATTTCTTAGTAGCAGTGTCTTGGCTTTTCTCTGGTGGAGTTGGACGTTATTCTTCTTACCGTGCAGTGTACATGCGTACGTTCGACCGACATAGTGAGTTCTGCGCTCTGCTGGATAGAGTTGACAACACTGTAAAGCCGCCAAAGACATACGCTCGAGTGACTCTTTACTTTTAAACCTTCCAGGGCATGTATCGTTTCTTTAATGCTCTTTCGAAGTCTTTTGGGGATTGAGAAGATCTATATTGGTAATCTTGTATGTTTCTCCCAGGCGCGCGCCATTACCACCAGGAGACCCAGTTTTCTGCGCCCCGCCATCAATTTACTCAGGTTCCACCTCAGGAGGACATCCTTTCGTGGTTCATTCAACTCGCGTTCACGAAGACGAGTAGAAGTGCGGCTACTTGAGGCTTTCATGCATGTACAGTAGCTTATCTACTTCCTTCCCGGTCCGCTCTTCTGAGCTCAAATTTATTCCGCTCGCCCCATTCTCCGACGTCACTTGACTTTGCACCGTCGGCGACCCGTTCATTACTTAATGTTCCGCTATCAGTGCTGATCTCCGAGGCACAAGAGAAAGAAAGGATCCCTCCACACCGGAAGACTGAGTCTGGCTCCACCGATACATTTCCTGGGGCTCTGCTTGCATATGGATAATCCGGCATATCCTACTTGTTCTAGCCGGGTTGAGTCTCGAACCGTTCGTATAGCCTTGGCGACCGATTCGAGTGCACGCGACGGCACCGGCTTTGGGTTGTCCCGCTGGATTGAAGACAAGCTTCAGTCTAATACATATTTGACACAATTTATGAGGCTCTCACAATTCATAATATAGCCAGTAATCTATCATATAGCCAGCTTCTCAATCTTTGGAGGAACGAATTCTTTGTATCCAAACTGCTGCTCATAAAGCTCTTGCACTGGGATGAACCTTTCGCCATCAAACCCTTCAAACCACTCGGACAGTTCAACGTCACTGAACAGGCCGATCGCTCGAGGGAAGCCGAGATCTCTATTCCACCTGTCTGTGGCGTTTCCGATTTCCTCCCGTGCCACAAGATGGTCGACTTGTTTTTCTGAAATAAGCCTAGGCGTGGTCTCCCGAGGGACAAGCATGAAATAGGTATTTTGAGTCTTGTCTACAAGACGTTTCAATATCTGCCAGTACTCATCGCTGACGACAATTGGAGGCGCTGTGCCGATTCTTTGTAGAACCACAGCAAAGCGACCATCAGTGAGCTTCACAATCTGGCCCTCGTGAAATTTGTGGTTGAGAACGGGCTGCCTGGCACCGGGGGCGTCTTTCACAGAAGGAAGTGCACAGGTTGCAAGGTCGGCAATCTTGTGTGCTCCATCGTTGAGGATAGAGTGGACATAAGCTGGCGAGAGAAAGTACAGAGCCGAGTACAGTGTTGTTTGGCGGTACCAGAACCTTTGAAGGAACTGAATCAGTTTTCGCGTGACTCTCTTGACCTCTTCCTCTTTGTCACTTCTCTTGAACGCTTTGAACAGCTTAATGTGCGCCGAAGAGCTGTGGTCCTGGTGGTACTTTGCAATCAGGAGCCTCAGTGTCAGGACACGGAACACTAGTTCCTTGGCGAATCTTGTATTGTTGACTCCATGTTCACTGTAGTTAGGATCATTGATGTTCAAAAGCCTGTCTGCCAAGCTTATGGTGTCCTCAACAGCGTTGCTGGTGATGTACTCCGCGATTTCGATTAGCGTGCTTCCTTTCAGTTCGGACTTGACTTTGTGCTGCTTGAGACGGTACTTCATGGCGGAGAGGCTGACGCGGTCTTGCTGTCCTTGCGAAAAGTCCAGAAAGTAGCAACCGTCACGGTCGTTGCCATCAACAACCTTTGTGAAGATACCGAACGGAAGCACTTGAACTGTGCTGCTGAAGCCCTTGGACTGCATGAGTCCACTAGTGAACACAGTGCTGTTTATAACGGCAAATAGCTGAACTAGGCGGAGCTCGTAGTCGTCTCCCATGGGCACATCTCTCGGCACTGGCTCTTTCTCAGCTGGTGGAATGTGGTTCGAGAATTGATTTGAATTGTTAGAAGCAGGAATGCCACCTGGGACGACGTCTTTCAGATACGATTCCTGCAATTTCTGAAGTAGGTCCATGGATGTGCTTTCTGGCTGGTATTCTCTGTCTCTGGTGCGATTATAAGCCATGTAGAAGTTCATAATCAAACTCAATGGAGTCTCATGGTCCCAAAATCGTTCTATTCGAATGAAGGGAGAGACTAGGTTTCCAGTGTAGTGAGCGTTACACAATTGCAATCTCTCTTGCCAATTGTCATCCCGGTACTTATCTGCCTGGCGGGCAATACCATAGACAGCTTTCACCTGGGCTTCAAACAGAGACCGAAGCAAAGTTGTCCTATCTTCTCTGTCTCCATGTTTCACCTTTTCGAGAACAACATAGATCTCCGTCCTCAAGGCAATCAGTTCCCTATAGTGAACGTAGAGGTCTTCAATCTCAGTGATATCGCCAGCCTGGAGTCTCAATTCCTCTGAGTAGAACTTCGTGCACGGTTTGGCATAAAAACGGTGGCAAGAGACAATCTTGTTGAACCGTTTGCACGTGACTGACAGGTAAATCAGCCGCTGCAAGCTGTCTCCAATGGCGTGCTCAAGAATCCGTCCAAGAACTTCGTCGTCAAAGTCCAGCAATGTCATGACAATGAGCAACAGGACGACGGCGACCTATTTATGGCGAACTCGCCGGCCAGCCGCACCCAGGCTTAGCTACCACATGACGATATGCAGACTGACGGTTTTGGCGGAGAGGCATGGGGTTGAAACAAATTACAAAGTGGGCAACCAGTTCGGAGAACACCTCGCGAAACTATAGCTAACTATGAAAGGGAGGCCTTTCTGTACGCTCCGGGAACAGACACAGCATTCGCGATTCAGATGTAAAGGCCGTCTTCTGAGCTATCGACACACTCAGAGCAGCTAGAGGGATGTGAATGGCTCAGTCTCTAACATCAATATAAACAAACTGTTTTCGTATGCCACAATTCACCATTGTAGTTTTCAGAAGCGCGCATCATCCTATATCATTATCATATTCATATAAATCCCTACCAAATTGAGACAACGCGTTTATGCGTAAAGCAGTGACAGCAAAACTTGCCTAGAAATCTGGAGTGGACTCGAGAATGAGCCTAGCTAGCCTAGGCAGCCTAATGACATAAAGATCGTTCGGTCATTAGAGTATGTATTAGTAATTAGATGCATATTACGACATGAAGCGTGGGATTCTGAGTAAGAAGCCAACTTGTTCTCCAGGAATCATGACTGGAGGGATATTTTGACCGAAGCCCTTTGACAGGTCTAAAACCATGTGCTGGCATATGCTAAGTCTGGATTTCTCTTGCTAATGCTTCCCGTGCCAGAGACACCGAGGGCTGTCTTCTCACCATGGTCCTCCTTCGCGGCCGCAACGACGAGCTCTTCGTCCTCAATTTTGGCTGTGGCCGTCTCAGCCGTTCCGACTCTCTATCGAAATACTCCTGTCTGTATATCTCCCAGGCTTCAATCGCATCTGCTGAAAACGCTCGTGTATTCAGCACCAGCTGAACCAGTCTTCCTGGTCTTTCCGTGTAAGCCGGGTTCCACAAGGCCCTCATAAGCTGCTCTCGCCATGTTGAGCTCACCTTAACAAGCTTCACATTGTAGCTCCTGATGCCCTTGTTGGCATTGCTGAGAAACCTCGGCGACTCAACAAAGGTTTTGTTGTACAGACCAGTTAAATAGAATAACCCTGTTGTGAGAAGAACTGCGAGGAAACCAACTCGCTGGAAGAAGCTGAACAGACCGTATATTGAAGGTTGGACAAAAACGGCATACGACAGGTATATTAGGCTCACCAGCAAGCTGAAGAAGAACATGACGTGGTTTCTCCGCGATATCTTAACCTGTCCATACTGATTCCTTAACGACTCCTCCATGATTAGTAAGTTTCGAAATATCTGTGCGGGAGCTGAGTAAGACAGCTGGTCTAAATCACTCCTCGGCCTGGTAGCTCCACTCTGTCTTCGTTTCTTTCGCTCTCCTTTTTCTTTGATGTCGTCTTTGGGTTCTGATTGCTGCACGGCTTCTTTGACGGCCTCTTCAAGGCCTCTAACCGCTTCCTTGACCGCATCGTCGGCTGTCGACGTGCTCAACTCCTCTTTTCTGGTAAATTGGCTTTCATTCCGCTCATGCCTTCCCTCTAAAGCCGATTCTAAACTCGTCTCATAGCCCTCCGGGTCAACACTCTCTGATCGTAATTCACTTGTCAGGTTGTCGCTAGGCCTGCCGCCGCTCCGCTTCTTGGGCGTAGCCTCCCGTCGAACGTAGTCCACAGATTCTGAAATCACCGACATCAAACCTCTCTGTACCAGGCTTGCCGGACCTCTGTTCACGCAGCCTACGTAACGTGTAGTTCACTCAAACTACAAACCCCTAACCCTAGCCATGAACATCACGTGATAACCAGGCACGTGACTGGGGGCAAGGGTTGACCTATATCAACGCTGTGATCTCTCCCACTTTCACGATAAGCGAAGATGAGGTTAGTACTATATACTGAAGATTGCTAACAAGTTCACCAAAGCGAAGGATTGAGACAGATGTGATGAAACTGTGAGTACGGTATGAGCCATGGGCCGCAACTATTGGCCTTGAAGCTTTTTGGTATAAGACCTCGCCGACGTGGCGATCTGGCCGAAATGGAGGGCGTTGTTTGATTTGATGTTGTTGAAAGGAGATTTTTGGCTTCGGAGCAGCGTACGTTTGACATGCCATTTATTGCACATGGCGGTCAATATTGATTATTGCGGAGGTTGGTGATGAAGTACGCCTTTAGCAACCTGCTGCTAGGCCACATTACACAGCATCCGTCGTTGAGGTACATTCAGTTTGGCTACGGCCTGGATTATTCAGTTTTTGGTCTACTTAGCAGACATGCCAGCTTAGCGAATCGCCGTGATCAAGTAAAGTGCCTGGACATCTGTTTCCAGGGGTGGCTCCTCATCCCCACGACGACATTGATCTGGCCAATACGTCACTGGATATCAAACTCGTGACAGGGCTAGACTTCGTCACACCACCAGTCATTCTCTCAGAGACCCTGACCATTTTGCCCAAGGACGAGGTCACGTTACCAGGCAGAGGCTATGACGCAAGAGGCTGCATGATGTCTCGGACTCTATGTGGAGACTGTCAGGTGTGATCTAGGGCTGTTGGGCCATGCCGTTGCTCAAAGATGCGAACGGGAGTGGCTGTTGCCGGGAACTGGAGCCGGGATCTCGTGGGCCGCGGAATATGCGAAACGCTATCAGCCGGATTCAGGCAGGAGGCATGCAACCGCCTAGAGAAGGCTATATAAAGCCCGCCTGACAGCCATGCTGGCAGAGCGGCCTCGTATAGTTCCAGTATCATGGTATGGCGGGCAAATGGTCTGGGCCCTGCAAGCCATGCATGGCACCAATCTGTTTTGAGCCGGAAGCAGGGGTGTGCGATAAGAACCGGTGGGGCTCGCTGCCTTAAATCCATATTGCAAGTGTTGCCAGATCTCACAACATCTCGCCAGGCTTTCACACGCGGTACACGGTTCTGCGTCATGACGTCACTGGTTATGCTACCTGCCAAGGACCGGTGGATCTTCGCATCCGTGATGCCAAAGCACAGAGAGCATCTGTAAATGCTGCTACGCTGTGATGTGGGGTGGATTACAAGCAAACAACGCCCTTAATCTAAGCTGGTTGTGCCGATGAAGACTAACATAGACTTATGAGCGACTACCAGGTCGATCTCATCAACGACAGCATGCAGGAATTCTACGTCCGGTTCGTGGGCCCGAAAGAGACACCATTTGAAGGTGGAATCTGGAAGATTCACGTCGAATTGCCTGACCAATACCCTTACAAGTCCCCGTCCATCGGCTTCGTCAATAAGATCTTCCACCCAAACATTGACGAGCTATCGGGAAGTGTCTGTTTAGACGTGATCAACCAGACTTGGAGTCCCATGTTTGACATGACGAATATATTTGAAGTCTTTTTGCCACAGCTACTACGGTATCCGAATCCGGCTGACCCTCTGAATGGCGAGGCCAGTGCATTGCTCATCCGAGATCCGGAATCCTACAACAGCAAGGTGAAGGAATATGTTCAAATTTACGCCAGTGACGACATTGTTGCCTCGCCAGACGATAACCATTCCACCGACACAGAAATGAGTCCCGCAGGGTCTTACTGTTCCGACGACGACGAGGCAGCAGGCCAGCTCGAGGTGTAGCATATTTATTAGAGCCGGCTGTGAGCTACCTGTGGCGAGTCGCAGCTGTCATGAACCATCCATAAACCACTGGTCATTATCAATTTGTATAAATATCATTACATGTTGAGAATTGACTGATCACCAATGTTTGACTTGTACAGTCCACTCCTCTACTAAAGGCATGAGATGCTTGGCTTCCTCTCTCGTTATTTTCTCAATGGCGAGTATCCTGTCCATACTCCATTTTCCGTTGAAGTACTTGATACATCGCGTGAACAGAGCCTGCACTTTCGTGGGCTTGTTTTGTACCATTTTCGCTATCCATCGTCGCTGCAACACTGTCAGTCGTTCTGGATCAGCTATTATCGAGTCATCGATATCTTCATAGTTCTCCTCACTGTCCACGGAAAACTCCTCAAGCTGGAAGGAAACCTTGGACTTTGTGGGGGACTTTGACAGCGACTTTGTCGGTGAGCCCTTAAGCTTTGAGGTGTTGTCCATGCTTGTATCTGTCTTTTTCTCTTCCTTCTTGACATCGAATAGATCTTCGTCCTCCATATCTCGCTTAACAGCTAGTTTGATCCTTTGCGGGACTTTAACCCATCGGAACGTCCTCAACATGATGACAAAGCCATGTCGTAGCAGCCACGCGAGGGCATTAAAATACTCCTCACGGACCTCTCTTCCGGCTATATGATAGGAAAAGGGTCTCGGCTGGCCGCTGCCGATAACTGAAAGAAAGTTTGAGAGGGAGCCGACTTTGGGGAAACGGCTGGCGAAATCATCCGTGAAGCTGTAGAGGTCGTTCATGGGTGCCAGCGGTGAAACAATATATGTGTTTCTACTGCTCAGTGGAGTGACAGCCCTCGCACATCGCCATAGAATTAGGCTTCGAGCGAATCTAAAGACCTCATGTATCGGCCAGCTTGACTCCTCAGACAGATCCTTCAATGAATGCCTAGGCGACACCTGAGACACAAATATAGCCGTTGTAGAATAAGGATCAGCGCCGAGCTTTTCAATGATGGCTTTGGGCTCATCGAGCAGCAGTATCGCCCAGTCGCACTGATCGCTGTCGAAAACCACCTCCATAGGCAGAACAGTCGACAAATAGGAGCCCTCAACGTATCTTTGCACCATCGGTGGCAAAGTTTCAAACTGGTCTCTGATATGAATTTGAAATGCTTGGGTCTTATTGTTGATCTGGACTCTGGCCACCTGAGAAGTGCTGATTTGGTCGTACAACACTTTGATCGCTCGAGCCAAGCACGAATCCTTGACCATTTCGTCCCACACACAGTCTCGCGGTATCTCTCTGCTTTCGCGTATTGACAGCATCTTGTGGACCTGGTCCCAGACATAATTTGACTTTGCTTGTTCTGTGCGTAGGCAGCGAACAAACCTCCGCAACACCTGATCCTCCATCTCATCTATACGAAAGGTATACTCTGTGCTGGGTGGGTTCATGACAAATACAACGTGAAACATTGTCATTGGCGTTCGGGGGTCGCTATAGTCCTGTTTGTCTGTGCGTTCCGTTTCATCTGACTCCGTATCGGCGTCCGAGTCTTCAGAGTCTGGCTCCTTTGAGTGCTTCGAGCTGGCTTTCCGTGATACCGGCCTTTTCCTCTTCTTCCATTGCCCATCTTGTAGAACATGTATAGGCAATCCTAGTAATACCATGTCGTCAATAGTCAGTTCAAACTTTTGGTTACACAGTTCTCGTGACGGGGTCAGGATCTCACTGAGAAAGTCAGTCTCAAAGCCGAGCACTTTCTGTGTCTTTTTCCTTGAGGTATTCTTGGTGTTGACGGTTCCAGAGGCTATGGAGGACTCGGACATTGCCTCAATCTCATTGTCTTCCGTTACCCGCTTGTGCAGTAGGCTGTGCATTCTCCGTCGCGGCGAGGGCGGCTTGTCCAAGATCTCCTCATCAGTCTCAGATTCGTCGGCGCTGAAACTGTCAGATGATGTGTCGCTAAGCAATTCTGTCTCTCTCAAATCAATATCTTCCCCGGACTCTGGGGCCATGGGTGGGTAATTGCACACAAACACGGGGCCATTGTGTGTAGATATCGTTAGTATAATTGACTGCAGGCTGGGATTAGGAATATTGTAGTTCAGGCTCATCTCTAGCTGTAGCGCGGAGAGGCTTCAATGTAGTCCGCTGTATCAGTATTGATGGGGTTCACGCGACGCGCTTCCGCCAGTATTCTCAGGCACTGCATGGCTCTGATAAGGCGGGGCTGATGAGCTAGCTTAATATCACGTCACAATGGCCAGAACCACTGTGATAGAACGACGACCATTGGTCACGTCCATGGGGATGTTTATTATAGACGAAATACACTACACAGATAAGCCGTCAGTGTACAATGTCATTGGCGGCGCTGGTACCTACACGGCGCTAGGAGCTCGATTCTTTCTTGAGGAGAAACCATGGAAATCCTGTTTTTTTGTGGACATTGGGTCTGATTTCCCTCAACAGATCAAACAGGAAATGGACAGCTGGAATTGCGGAATTGTCTTTCGAAATACGCCCAATAGACTCACCACAAGAGGGTGGAATGGCTACGGACAGAATGAAGAGCGTGCCTTCAGGTACACTACGCCAAAGTTGAGGATAGAAAGCAAGGATATTAGTGAAGACGCCAGAATACTCTCGTCCCAGTCCTTCCATCTTATTTGTTCTCCGCAGAGGTGTCTCGACATGGTTTTGCATTGGAAGGGCGCTATAGAAAGCCATGGCGTGAGCCTGGGAACTATTATCTGGGAGCCTGTGCCTGGCGATATCGGTATCAGCAACTTCGATGACTGTGTTGAGACGCTGAAGCATGTTGACGTCTTTTCGCCGAACGCCCACGAGGCGGCGATGTTTTTTGGGGAGCCAGAGCCTTTTGAGAAGGCGGAAATAGAGCGGTTGGCGCTCAAGTTCAAGCGATACCTTCACGGCATCTTGGTTCTACGATGCGGTGCTCTCGGATGTCTGGTCCTCCACGAGTCTCTTACTTGGTTCCCTGCCTATCACACCAATGGCAGCAAGGTTGTGGACCCGACGGGCGGCGGGAATACGTTTCTCGGAGGCTTCGCTGCCGGTTATGTGGATCGCGACTGGAGAAAGGGTGCAGTCTTTGGCAACGTTGCAGCTGGGCTCGCAATCGAGCAGGTCGGCGTGCCGAAGCTGAGTGCCAGGGGTGGGAACGAGCTGTGGAACGGTACAAGGGTTCATGACAGGATCAAGGAGTATTGCGAAAGGAACAGCATAGAGTGGTAGCAAACGAATTGTCGAGCGCAGTATGCGTGAAAGCCAGGCGCGCAATTTATTTCTGAGAGTGTGTTGAAAACCATTAGAAATACACTTGCCGGTCCCTCAGACTCACTTCATTCATGCTCGAAAACACTTTCTCCGACGAGGAAGACTCTGATAGGACCTATGTCCTTGCCGGGAATCGGAGCTAGCAACTCTGGCTGGAGTCGCCTTGAGCATTATCAGAACAATTCCTCCGCTTTTTCCAAATGACTTTACCTTGTCAGCCACTCATTCAGAGTCACTAATCTGAGAGGCTCCATCTGAGTATATCTTGCCTGCCGATTGTCACCACCTGCATGAGACTGTATATTGACTAGGGTTACAGAATGAATATAAGACATGCTCCGCTTACTCCTCCTCTTCATCATCAGTCTCCTCCTTCTTCGCTTTCTTCTTTTTTGGAACACTTTCCTTCAATGTCCTTTGTCTCTTGTTGGATGTCGCCGCCTTTTTAGTGTTCTTCTTTTCGAATTTTTCTAAGCGCTCCTTTCTATCCTGTTCGCCCTTCTTAGCCAGCTCCTTTGCCTTCTCAAGCAACTCCTTGTCATCCTTCTCCCGACCAACCATCCACTCCAGAAGTTTAATCTCATGGCCTCGCGTATCATCAGACTCCTCATCGTAGGGTGTCTCCAGAACCATGGGTATACCTTCCAGTTCCTTTTTGTTCATAATCAGTCGGAAAGCCTCAAGACCCAGGAAACCAAGCCCAATATTTTGGTGAAGATCATGATTGCTTCCTAGTGGGGCTTTTGAATCATTTAGGTGAATACCAGCCAAGTACTTGTAGCCCACAATCTTGTCAAAATCGCTCCAAAACTTGTTGAATCCCTCTTCATGCGATATATCGTATCCCGCGGCGAAAGTGTGACAAGTATCTATACAGACACCCACTCTTTCCTTGTCCTTGACCTGTTCGATTATTTTCTGAAGGTCCTCGAGTGAAGATCCGATGATTTTACCTTGTCCAGCCATATTTTCAAGCACGACTTTGACAAAGTTTGTCTGGTTGATTCCCTCATTGACCCCTTCTGCTATGAACCTGATACTCTCCTCTTTATCGCCTCCAAGGCTAGATCCCGGATGAAGGTTATACAGACCAATGTTGAGCTGCTCGCATCGTTTTAGGTCGTCAATAAAACCATCCAGCGATTTGTCACGTTTTTCTTTGTCTGGGTTGCCAAGGTTGATAAGATACGATCCATGAGGGAGGACATGTCTTGTTAGCCGGTTCTGGTACTTGAGGCGTAGGTCATAACCTCTCCCGTCATAGCGGTACGACCTGCGCTGCGTCAACTCACTTTCTAGGCTCAAACTTTTCTGATTCACACCGTTCTTTGAACTGATCGATGTTCTTTTGCTCATATGGCTTGGAGACCCATCGTCTCTGATTCTTTAAAAACATGGCAAAGGAGTTGACGCCTAACCGCGCGCCATTCTTTACAGATTCCTGGACACCTGGATTAGCAATCGCTCGCATCATCTTTCTCACCTCCAGCGGCTGCAACATGGGCGCCTAAAAGATGCCGCACCTCAGTGTTTCTAGCAAATTGCATTTCGATCTGGGGTATGGAAAGTTGGCTGGGAGGTTAAAGCCCTGAAATGTGTGGCGTGCGGCGTGGGTTAGGGTTATGTCTAAGCTTTATTTTGGCAAGACTTTAAAAGCGGTCAAAGCATTTAAACGTACCTGTCAGTCTTTATCAAAACTTTCTATCTAACTTGGTACCTGCAAATCCATTTCTCGGCAAACTCCGTTTTTGTTTGAGTTGACAGATTGAGTGGCTGATACTTCCCTCTTTCTCGTCTACTGCCATATCCTCAAGACAACACGGTTCCCCGTCCGATCAACCACAGTTAAACTTGAGAGAGGCTTACCCAGTACTACACCGGGAGACCATGTGGGAACAGGAGGTGTTGTAGACTTTTTTGGCACTAACATGTTAGTATACATACATTCAGCCTGTAGTTACAGTGTTATGAGGGACATGCATGAATCTGTCCTTTACAAGTGCTGACTAGCAACCTCAAGAAGGCCCCCTGAGCTATCCAGCGGTGCTCACTGACAGAAGGTAAAATGGCGTAGCAGCATTGATCCTCTAGATCTGCAGATGCATGAGAGCGGGGAATTGCCGGAATCTGTACGTACGTTTGCTGGCGGTGCAGGCCGACCGAAGCTCGATCATGGAAGATGAAACCTAAGCAGAGGTGGATTCTTAGGGCGGGTAGCTAGCGCCACAATGGGTTTTTCGAGCACCGGCCTCCTTAATTGAGCATCCGACGTCGTATAACGCAGTTCACGTTTAATCAGCTTTTGTCGAGCAGCTACAATATGGGCGAGGTTCGTATCTGGGGAACCTCATAACTTATGAGTCCAACATGCGTCAGGCAGCTTCTTCTTTTATACCTGGGGCTTGCTGATGTGGAAATCATAGAGAATGGGAGCGATATTTCCAGCGCCGAACTTTTCATTGGATCGGAAAGTTTATTGGTATGAAACTAATATAGAGAATGACATATATCAGAAGCAACGACCCAGCCGAGGAAACGCTAGTGCGGAAAAACTCCGTCTCTGTGCTGCGAAACGATCGACACTGTCGATCGATATGTAAACGTCTCACGGAATAGCTAGAAAGCTAGGAAGCGAGTCTATTGTGCGTCAATGTTAAACCTAAAGTCCTTGAAATGACGCTGAATAGCGGCAATGCAGCCTATTCTGGGAGTTAATTTCCTGATCCCGTAAGGGGAATGATACCTGACAAAGCATCGCCTCCCGATGGCCCAGTTGGCTAAGGCGCGAGACTGTAATTGTACAATCAAGACTATTGTAATCTTGAGATCGGGTGTTCGATTCACCCCCGGGAGCCGTTCCTTTTTCTCATTTTGAGCTGCACCATGAATGGTGTGAGTTTTGCATCGTGCGGCGGTCGATGAGGCTGAGACAATCTTGGCAACGTCTCTAACGCATTGCCGCTGCCCGCCCGGCTGCCAGCCCGGAAGTATTGTCAATGGCGGATTTCCAGAAAAGCTCGTTGACAAGATAGGTGGACTGTTCAGCTGTAAGGTTTCTGTGGTGGTTTGAGCTTCTGCGAACCTACACGTTAACCTTGGCATACCCATCACAGTTGGATCCCAAAGCTTGTAGCAGCAAATACACTGTGCAATGTGGAAACTCTGCAAAACCCTTCGCCATTTCGGAAAAACTCACTCGTAAAACCACGATGCAAAACATTGGAATGTTTCCTTGTGCGCGCCCGTTACAGACCCACTTACCCGGCTGCTTGATAGTGGCGAACTGCTGCGAGCTCGACCCGGTGTTTAATCAATACATACTGTCAGGGACCATGTGGAAGTTATGAATATCAGGGTTCAAAGATGAAGCAACGATATGTGATAACATTTGACCCGTGGCTAGGGTACGACGAGGTTCAAAAGCTGATCAGCCTGACCAAAGCTCACAACGGGACCATTGATAGACAAAGTGAGCATCTATATTGGGTTCACGTAACTATGGAGACGTGCGCAGTGATGAGTTTCACTGAAGGATTGAGGTCAATAAAGGCTTTTTGTCAGATACATCCTCTCCAGGAGTGAGCGGATGAACCGGATAGCTTGTATATATGTACAGAATAATAATAGAACAATGTTATTTCGTCTACTTTGTCTTGACCTTCTTCGCCGCACCCTTCTTTGCTGGTTCCTTCTTCCGTTTATCTGTGGCTTTTGGATCTTTTGGCTTGACCTTGAAGAAGTCATCCATTCGCTGCTGGCTCGTTGCCTTTGCTCCTTTCCGCAGTCTCTCAGCACCTGACCTAACACGGTCCTCAGAGAAGCCCTTGTTCTTGACCAGAAAGTCAATAAGGCCGTCCACATCAGGCTCGTTCCATTTCAGGTCCACGTCGTCCGCCGGCTGGACGTCAGGCTTGTGAAACAGTTTTCGAACTTCCTCATAGGGCCAGTCTTCGGGAATCTTGATCTTACCAGGCTTCGCTTCAAGAGCCTCAATGATCTTTTCAATGCATCGGTGCTCCTTGATGAGCTTGTATGCCGTAGATGGGCCAATACCTCGAATTGGCTCGCAGTAGTCACAGCCCAGGAGAATGCAAAGATCAATAAACTCATCTGTGTTGAGCTCAAGACCCTCCATAGCCTTCTTAAGGTAAACTTCTGTGATTGGTAGTTTTTTCTGGTCAGAAGCAGTGAGATGTCGTAGCAAGACAGGTGTACCGAAAGTGAGTGTATCCATATCTTCTGAGGCCGCAGCATAAACCTTGCTTCCGGCAGCCAGTACAGCACATTGTGCCTCAGCCTCACATGGAGCATCAATGTAAGGAATTCCCATCAATTTGAGAAGTGTTTTTGCTTCATCGTTTTGTTCCCTTGTGACCTTGACTGTTCTTCGCTCCAGTTTTGCTAGTTCTTCCACTGTGCCAGTTTCCTTTAGTTCCTCTGCCTTCTTGTTCGCCTCGTCTCTTCGTGCCAGTCGCTTGGCCAACTCGCCGCCCTTCATCTCTGGAGGCTTGCCGTCAAAAACGTACACAGGCTTGACACCATTATCGACAATTTTGAGTGTTCTGTAGAAAATTCCCATCAGGTGAGAAGTAGTCTCACCGGCTTCATTTTGTAGCTGCTGGCCGTCCTGTTGACGTACAGCAATCAGGAACTGGTAGAGAGACATGGAGCTTTGTTAGTAAGCGACCTCATTGGGAATAACGTGCTATCGAGGCTCTCCTTCTTCGTCCACTTACGCGTCCTATGTTAGCATTTTTCCGACATTGTTATGCTTTCCGACATTGTTATGTTGGAAACCTCTCTCAAATGGTCACTGGGCCATGACGGCACAATCCCCAGTCAAATCTGCCCAGAATAGGGATATCAAGGTTAAATATGCCAAAGATCTGCTCATATTCGAATCATTGTTGCAAAACCATTGATCTACCACTCACAATCGCAACCTTTCGTCCAACCAAGCTCTTAAACTCGACTTTCTTGACCGCATTAGGAGCATTGTCCGAGATCAACTGAAAAAGTCCTTCGTTAGCCCTTTACTTGATAAATTGCCCACCTTTGATACCCATGGTGATGTGAGAGCAAGACGCGTCGACGCGTTAATTTAGCGACGCGTGCACCAAATCAGAAATCTCGCTGCCGGGTAACCATAAGAACTGGCGCTAAGCAAAAAGTTTAGCTCTTCCGAGCTTGAGATGTCGACACCAGCAGGACTCGAACCTGCGCGGGAAATCCCAAAAGATTTCTAATCTTTCGCCTTAACCGCTCGGCCATAGTGCCATGATGTCAATCAGAACGATCAGCGCTATTACCCCCCGTTTTTTACATTTTTAGAATTCTACAGCAACCTCGATTCGAAGCTGGGTTACCACCAAATCACCGTGATAACAGAATAGAAAAGAGCGTCTTTGGCCTATAGCTGATACAACTGTATCTACTGTTTCTTGCAGGTTACCTTCTCGCCATTTAAGACCCATCCCCTGCTCTTGACCCTCCTTTTCGAAAAAGCTATCCAATTTTAACATTTCGCATTATTTCCTCTTAAAGTCCCCACGATGTATTACAGTAGTCATTACATCTACGACTTTAAAAATCTATTGATTTCTGGTCTAAAATGTTAAACGGTAAAAGGATTATCATCATCCTGGTTACCTACTTTTCAGCGCGATTCATGAATCTGCCGTCGTAGCTATTAACGAATAGCGATAATGCAAGAAGCATGTCTAGATCCTCCTGTTCAACGGACCTTGACATTTGATCAGTCAAAGGACTAAACGCATGTGCCGTTGTGTCGCTACTACACTCACATCATTCTTCACTAGCCGGCCAATCCAAAGCCGGGAGTGGATCACAATCCGAAGTACCCTAACCCTTGGCGAAACCCTGCCCTATTCCTTACCCACACTCCCCTCATCCGAGCTGTCCCCCCTGATTTCCAATACTTTGACCAGTTACTTTCTCAGTACATCAAACTTTTTAGATCGGTGTTACAAGGATACGCGAACGCGACACGAAAAACACGACAAATTTTTCAGCAAACTACCGAGACACAATGAGTGGAGTGGGTGCCCAAAACCCTCCGCCAAAGTGGGCCTTCTTTTTGGCCCTTACAGCTATTATTTTTGTCACATTCAGCAATGAGACTAAACTCCCGAAATTGACCCAGATTCTGGACGACATGTTTGGCTACAGTGCCACTGTCGAGACCATCAGAGATGGCATCAATTACTTCTACCCTGACCAGGGACGATACGCTGTTGTCCTGGACGCTGAGCACTCCGCCACCAGCATCAACATCTACAAGTTTTCCGGTAAGTCAAACGAATTGCTCAAGGAGACCTATGCTACTGTTTCCCCCGGTCTGTGTTGCATTGAAACTCCTGAAATGGCTGCGGAGTCCCTGAACGAACTGCTCCAGAAGGCTTGGAAGACCATCCCAGAATCCCACCGATCTTTCACGCCAATCACCCTCAAGGCCGACGCTGACTTGCGACTTGACTCCGCTGTCTTCGACGCCATTCGAGCCCACTTCCAGCCCTGGGAGTTTTTGATGTACGACGACGCTGTTGAGACTCTCGACGAGCGAACTCGAGCTGCTGCTACTACTAAGGCTATTGAGTACCGACTTGGCCATAAGATCAACGCGCTGGCTCTTGATGATATCTACACTCAGACTATCGCCAACGACGAGCAACAGGCCGCCTCAGGTTTCGGATTCTCCACTGCTCGAAGCTACATTCACGAGGCTACCATCGAGAAAGCCAACGGACGACGATTCTTCTCTAGTGACCTCAAGGTAAATGAGAATGACCAGATCCTGACCCCATGTATCCCAGCCGGTCTTGAGCAGACTGTCGCTATCGATGTGTCCAAGTCTCACTCCAACAAGCTTGTCAACGTTGTTCTAAAGGGTGACCCAGAGGGAACTGCCGATCAGTGCCAGGAGATGGCTATCGACTTCTTCAGGTCCAACCCAAGCGTCCTGCCATCCTACCCGGAAGGTGATCTTCACCTTGTATCTTCCTTTGTCGACAAGCTCCACCCTCTGGGCTTCACTACCTTTACTATCTCCGACTTACAGTCTAAGATCCAGGAAGTTTGCACGGAGTCCACTCAGCCAGCACAATGTCTCGACCTCAACTACATTGCTGCTCTCCTCACTGTGGGCTACCGAACCTCTGCTGACCAAAAGTTCATCATTGACACCGGGGCTGATGGAAAGCCAGTGCCATGGACTCTGGGCTCTGCTCTGTTGCTGCTTGAGAAGGAGGAAACGTCCGAGACCGCTGCTCCATCTTCTGTTGAAAAAGAGACCCACGTTGCGGCCGAGGTTGAGGCAGAACCAGTAGCTGCAGCCGAGGTTGAGGCAGAGCCAGTATCTACCGCCGAGTCTGTTGAGGTTCAGGAGGCCACCACCATTGCCGAGACTTGGACTGAGACGGTTGTCAACACCACCACTGAAACTACCACTGAGACCGTCGCCGAGACTGAAGCCGCAGAGGCCAAGGATGACTCTGTTGTCGACTCTGTCATTGAACAGGTTGCTGAGGCCCTCAATGAGCACATCATCGACGAGTTGTAAGATACCGCCAAAAAACTACGAAACGCCACCGGAACCACATCGCCACGCCGGACGATGGCGGTATTACATTCAAAATCACAGGAATGGGTGCCAACGCTATACCCGTTACATAACTTTGTATAATAATTTACTGTCCCCTAATGAGAGTCGCAGCACGAATAACGTAGAATGCGACCACTCAATTTGCCTTGTTCGCGCCCGAATATTGGATACTATGTGACCGGTTTCTGTAGTTGAATATTATAGTCGCCTGTCTCTCGAATGACAGTTAAAATTCTGGAGCTTCATGGGTGTTACATTGCCTCAGGCTTCTCATGTGTTCATCAAACTCAAAAATCCTTACTCGCCTGCCCCACGTACCGCTTGCCGACAAGCCGCGGGAATCTTAAACGGTCTGCGTACTTTATCGGGCGTCAATTGCCGACCAAATGCCGCAGTGGGACCCGACCCCCGCAGGTATCCTTCACGTGAACATTGCTCTATCGTCCCACAACTCGTAGTACCTAGGGTTATCGCGATGAGGGGATCGTATTCTTATACTGGCTCCGAAGTGGGCCGGTGCTAGGACCGACAATGCCGATAAGCCAAGGCCATATTTCAGCTGAGTTAAGCGCGCCCCCACATCATCACCCCAATAGCGGAACAAACGGAACAAACTGCGGTGACGAATCTCAATGGATACGGAAGTTAGGGTTGGGCTGGACGCTTGGCGCTGATCTACGTTAATTAGGACCATTGCATTGGAAAAGCAATTGCCAGTGAATATATATCAAGTAATTATTCCCCGCAATCGTTATCATAGTCCGATACGCCGGCACATTCAATTGACATGACTATTCCTACCGCCCAGAAGGCTGTCACATTTGCTGAGCCAAATGCTCCGCTTGTCTATGAAGACATTCCCGTTCCAATTCCCCTTGACGATGAGATTCTCGTCCAAATCAGGTACACAGGTGTCTGCCACACTGATCTCCACATCTGGAAGGGCGAGGTTCAGTCTAAAAGCCCCAAATTCCCGCTAGTCGGCGGCCACGAGGGCGCTGGCGTCGTTGTAGCGAAAGGCGCATTGGTCAAGAACTTTGAAATTGGCGACCATGCCGGTGTCAGATTTACCAACAGACAGTGCCACTCGTGCGAGTACTGTCTCCAGGGACAGGACCTTTTGTGCAAGTCTAGTGTTATGAGCGGCAGCAGCGCTGACGGAACTTTCCAGCAGTATGCGACCATTAGTGCCACCAGTGCGGTGCCAATTCCAAAGAGCGTCAATCTCGCAGAAGCAGCGCCAATTTTCTGCGCTGGAACAACAGTTTACCGGGCCCTCAGGTCTACTGACACCATTGCTGGTCAGTGGGTTGCCATTACCGGTGCTGGTGGTGGTCTCGGGTCTCTTGCAATTCAGTTCGCAAAGGCTATGGGCTTGCGAGTCATTGCCATTGACGCTGGCGACAAAGAGAAGGTCTGTAGAGACCTGGGTGCTGAGGTCTTTGTCGATTTCAGAACTCAGAACGTGCCAGAAGCTATTGTCAAGGTCACCGACGGCGGTGCCCATGGCGTAGTTCAGCTGGTTCCAGCTGAAAGCGCAATGAACCAGTCTGTGCTCCTTGTGCGAGCAGCCGGAACTGTGGTCCTGGTGGGTATTGACAAGACGGCCATGTGTAACTGGCCCTCTTTTCTCCACATTATGAAGGCAATTACAGTGCGAGCAATTCTCATCGGCGACAAGAAAGACGCCATCGAAGCTCTTTCTTTTCTCGAGCGCGGCCTCGTCAAGCAGCCAATTACTATTGCTGGGTTGTCTGACCTGGCAAAGGTGTATGCGCTCATGGAGGAAGGAAAGATCACTGGCCGATATGTTTTGGATACTTCAATGTAGTCGGTGATTCAATGAGTATCATTAGTACAAAACTCGTTCATTAATTGATTCCAGGGATCAAAGTACCTGAACGCTTCCTGTATTCTTCATATTTCTCTCCAAAGAAAGCCACGAGGTACTCCTCCTCAATCTCTATTCTTCGGCTGAAAAATTGCCACAGCACCACTGCAAATCCCATAAATGACACCGGATTCAGCATCATCATTTGTAAGCCCAATGCCCAGTAGAAAAAGCCGAAATATGACGGATGCCTCATGTATGCATACATGCCCGTGGTGACCAACTCGTGCCTGGGGTCGTGAGCAACGACCATTGTATGTGAGAAATTGTCCGCAGCGTGGATCATCGCCTTCGTTCGGACGTATTGTCCAACCAAGGCCATCACGAAGCCCGTCGCTCGAACCACAAGCCAAACAGAGCTGAAATTCCTGGTCCAGTGCCACTCAACCAGGAACTCCAAGAAAGCCGCACCGTGGGCAATGTCATAGCCGGGATTGTCGAGCAGGTAGCTTACAGAGCACGCCCGTTCAGGATTCTTCAGCGCTGTGACTGAAAACTCAAGAAGATGAAAAACTACCAGCATGAACCCATTGATCCACAATGAGGACCAGCTGGCTGGTGTACAGCAAAGCAGGACCAAGCAGCCACCGGCAATGAACCCGAGGGCAGCCCCGGTAAGGCCAATCGCAGCTTTGTCGTATGCGTTGTCGACTTTTTCGTGGACTCCAAGGCTCTCCATATCCAAACGTCAGATGTAAATAGTGCAAAAGAGTGAACGAGAAAGCCCCTTATGTAGGCGGCCAACACCTCTCAAACGGGATCAAACAATGATTTTGTCCCTGCCTCAATTTCCAATCATGCACTTGTAGCAATCACGTGACTTTATATCACGTGACCTTGATTACATAATATTTTTCCCTGGCCCCAATTGTCTGCACGACATCCATGCCTAATTTTCTAATCCATGTCGTCAGATCCACTGGCTGCATGACCATTTTGGTTACCACCCTATTGTGGGCGGCAGGGGTCTGAATAGGGAGCCGTTTAATCGTGGTATAGCATCCTAGCTGAGATCTGGAACTGTACATTGCTATGTTTCAACACGCGTTAGTCTAATAAATATGTCACGTAGTCTCACGTGGGTCACGTGTCGTCACGTGTGTGTATCGTATGCTTTCGTTGCGTCATTTTTGGACTTTTTGATTGAGATTGGTTTTAAGTTTGCGGGAATTGGTCATATCAGTCGGAAGTTGCACTTCTTGCACCGGGCATCCATGGGTCCGTTCTCGACGTGGCAGTTGTGGCACTTGATTGGCTTTGGCGCTGGCTTGCCCGGGAAGGCCATAATGTGAGTAGCGTTGGCAGAGGCGAGCATAGCGAACGTGGTTAGTGAGTAGGCGCTTAGTGTGAGCGGTAAGTAAGTGAGTGAATACTTGTGTGAGAGGAAAGACAGGGTTTTTATAGACCGGGAGGGATGAGCAGGGGTGCGCCGGTATGTGGAATGACGACATGCAACATCTGTGCATTGTATAGCGAAAAGTGGGACAGCCGGACAAGTGAAAAATTTTCTTATCAGTAATGGTGGATGGTACATCGGGCTCGGACCGGTTCGGAGTTGGTTCAGTCATGGCTTAGCTTAATCACACGCCTCACCATAGTACCGCACCGGCCGTAGTATGGCGTATCCATTATCGCCTGTCTCGGAAGAGCAGCCAAATGGGACGCCAACACCGAGTTAGGCATCCTCACCGACAAGGAAACAGCAGGGAACACACACGTGTAGGGTAAGGCTACCGAAGATCAGTCATATCACATGCCTGCAGCAAGCAAAGCAGCCCCACAAATTAATAAAACTACCCCTAGCTCGAGCTCCCTAGGCTATATACGGTTTTTTCTATACCGTTAAATCCGGTTTCAAACACACGTGACGGACCGAGACGTTGAGTTATGCTTAGCCGCAATAGCGCTATAGTGGCTAGATAACGATGCCCCTGAGTACCTGGGAAAACAAATTCTGCGCGGTAAAACTAAAATTTTTCAGGGCAGCAGAGCATGGGCGACCGGCCCTTGGCTCGCGCGGTGACTAAATTCTCAAACGGGTGAGAACATTGTGCATAGTACAGGACAGTACAGGGTTGTTGGTTTGCTTTTGACTTGGCCGTTGCATGTATTTGCTCGGTGCAAGGCAGACAAGGGTGGACAACGCGAGGGGGGCGTACATAGCAGTGGCAGCTACGGCATTGTAACGCAGGCGTGGAGCGAACGGACGGGGGTGACTTTGCGAGTACTTGTTGGCGCACAACTCTGGTTTGGGTAGATGCGTGTGAAACTATGATTCATTCTCGAGGTAATTTGTGGGGTAATCCCGGCGCGCGCGAGGAAAGTCCCAGTTTCGCGATCGAAAACTTTGAAAGTGTTTACGTTCTTGGATCTTGAAGGCGTGTATGCGCAGAGAAAATTCGTTCAGCTCACATTTGCATTATAACTAGAATGCTTGGTAGCTTCGCATTTGCGTAAAAACCTGCATTCCAAGAGGCTGGGTGGGAAACGGAGTCCGCGTTTCATTGTGTCGTACTGACAGCCATGAGTCTTATGACTCTTGCGTTCACACACTACTAACAGGGGAGAAACAGTGCGTTATGCCTAGTATGTTAGAATTGTGCTTGACCGTAGAGCACTGACAACTATCTTAACCTATACACTTCTTCGCCTACCCTGGAACGAGAACACGTCCGAATGCGTCCGTGTCCTTGTCCATAATAAATTTGCATTCGCATGTCGATCGCAGCGACAATCAGATTATGACGTCAACTGAAAATGCGGGGAAATGAGACATGGGGAAGCTACCCCTGAGACTTTGACTTGACGTGTTACAGATCCCCGTCCTCTGGAATGCGACACGATGGCCCTGTAATTACTATACAATGATCAGAGTTATATGACACATGTTTACAGTTCCCATGTTGATTGCTCTGGCCGCTCGCGACCCACTCTAAGCGTCTGTGCCTATCCCTTGTTGCGAACAAAGGTTAAAACGCGCGTTTTTTCTGGCAGCTTTCCGCGCGCGTACCTCGACGAGGAAACGAGGCATTCAGCTGAATTCCACAGTTACCAACGCGCCATAGAGCTAATATTTTCGGCAGTGACATCATAGTTATGACATGACTTGATCGATGGTCAAACCAGGTCGATTTGTGAAGATTGGCCGCGATCTCAGCATGAACTTTGCTTTTCTTTAACGGTTTCTCCTGCCCTGCTTGAAGATGCACGGCCGTTTCCTGAGGAATTGTTGGGAGGCCAGTTCGCGCTGGGTGGACCGGGTAATCGGATGCACTGCTAGCCTCAGTGGGCTACTCTCCGTGGACGCACCGTCAGTTCACGTCACCTGCCGCTTGTCTCTGCGCTGGTCTGGGTCCGTTCGGTGCTTCCTTCGCTCGTCGCTTTGGCAACGGGCCTACACCAACCTCTGTGTCCTCTGTAAGCCACAATGAGGCAATCCTGGGAACAATACCGTGCACGCTTGCACTTGCCACAGCGCAGAAACTGTTGTGGACGAATCTGGTACTGGCCGCAGTCAAAGTTCGCGCATTGGCTTAGTCTCCCGTGTTTTCGACAGTAGGAGCGCAATATGTTTGACGCCCATTGCTGGACATTCGAGGGAAACTGCCGTAACGTGAGCTGCTCAACCAGAGGGAATAGACTCACCGCTGGTCTTAGGAATTCTGGAGCGGTGTCGTCATCGGACTCAAAGTTGTACTCGTCATACTTCAGGTCTTTGGGCTCTGGGTCTTGCCAAAGACTTCGAATGGATAGCCGCGGAAGAATGCGCACTGTCTGAAGCTGTCTCACGAGAATATCATACTTTGCAATGTAGGAGAGCGCCTGCAAGCACCAGTAAAGCTCTTGATCGGAAGGCACTAGGGCATTGTTAATGAAACGGCGGTTTTGGCGCAAAGAGTTTTCGGTTCTCTGGTCTGTGTTGACAGAGTGCTGATCTGAAGTTAAGTCGAGATGAGATATAGACCCAACGCCGTCAAAAGGTTCAAAGAGCTCTAAGGGCACATTGGCGTCGGTCTCGCTTGCTCTGAGATAGTTGTCGATCGTGGTCGAGACTACATCCAGAAATCCAGCGCTGACAACTCTCACTCTCATCTTTTGATCTCCCTTGATGGCCACAGCGTACAAGCTTTGTAGTGCTAGATTCCACTGGAGCACCCCCAACTCGTCGCCCCCAAACCGGCAGTCCTTCATGATGTCCACCAGTCTTTCGAGACCGCCGTCCTCACACAGGCTCTGTCTAGCCAGCGGAGAGATATAAACCAAAATCCGGAGATGGTTCAACGTGATCACTAGAGGTAGCCTACTAGTGCAGTCGAGAGCCCTTCGGTTATATGTGTCCGACGTCATTGATACGACTGCCGCATTGCTCCTCACAGACGTGAAGTTCACGGCCCTCATACAAACTGACTGGCGTGTCGTCGTGGTGGAAGATCCTTATATTACTTGCCACACAACGCCATAAATGAGCTAACCCGTCTGGGTAATTTCACCTAGCGCAACCTCATTTTTGCCATGTAAGTTATGCAACGCGATGTTATAATAGTGACATTACTGCATAGTGGAGCTCTGTTTTGAATGTGCCATAGGCTATCAATCCGATTCGTACGGCCCTCAGCACGTATGTCGACCCCATGAACAAGTCATGGAATTACTAGAAACATTCAAAATTGGTTGGCTTCTATCGTCCAGAGTAGCATGATTGGTCTAGCAATTGAGCATAACACCAGACGCCGCGCGGAGAGGGGCTCAACCTAAATTCACCAGCCGGGTAACGCCACTGCACACCATACACACCTCTACACAACGATACGCAACTTACAACATGGACCGACAAGTCGCCTCGTCCGTAGTGGACCTGCTCCTGATAGAAACTATCCCCACAGTGCAGCGGCTAGTGGCGGAGCTCGGCGAATCCAACACCGATGCCGAGTATTTTCGAATTGAAGGATATGGATATCGAGTTGGACTCGGCCTGAGTGAGATTTACACCCGTGATCGGTCGAGATTCGTTGACCAGCTGGATGTGATGAAGTTTATCTGCAAGGAGCTGTGGCCTGTCTTGTTTAAAAAACAGATTGACAACCTCAAGACCAACCATAGGGGTACATATGTCCTCATCGACAACAACTTCCGTCTGTGCCAGCGAATGTCTGCTCCACACGCATTGCCTCAAGCGACGCCATTCCTGTGGTTTCCTGTTGGTTTGATAAGAGGAGTCCTCCAAGGGCTGAACATTCAGGCGCAGGTTTCGTTTGACTGCCAACAGCTGCCTGCCGTTAGTTTCAACATCACAACGTAATGAGGGGGAAAGGATATGCGATGAAGCAAATTGGAACAATCAACTATCCAAGTACAGTTCGAGCGTGACGGGCTACTAGGACTGAATGGCTTATCACTGGATCTGATTGAAGCCTCTCCTAAACAGCGCAGATAATGCAGACAGTTCTGGATAATTGCAACACCCAGGCATCGTCCTGAATACAAGGACTAGTACTCGGTGCAGTTGGTGAAACTGCAGTCCAGCGGCTTGAGCTCGCACCGGACTAGTTCATAAGGACACTGAGGTGTCCTGGGGACTGGATTAATGGAAGTTCTATCCGCTTGGTTGTCTTAACTTTCACTGTGGCTTCATATAGTCACAGCGATATATAAATCTAGATAGACATGTTTCTGACAAGATTCCACATCCAGTACTTGTCTGAGCTTCTTCAGAAACGCGCGGTCCTCTTATCGCGGCTGTTATATAATGCCGATTCGGAGGTATGGAAAGCTTCAACTCTGTAAGGACCCTGTAGATCGAGCTCGAATCGTGTTCTCGAACGTAGTCAACCGAATGATTTCGGCACTCTCAAGTGTCCCAAATGTCGCTAGTTTTTAGTAGGAAATAACCAGTCGTCCAATATCCGTCTACTGTCGCACTCATGCGTACCAAGGAATTGTCGAAAACCTCATCCGGTCAACACCCTCTCGGCTGTGATAGCTCACTCGACGAAGTGTGCCATAAAAAGCGTATAACGTGCATTAAGCAAAAGTTCAGGGGAGAGCGTTACCTTGGCTTCCGGTTTATCGAACAGTCCCATACGAGCCTCTGTAGTGCATGCCAGAAGAGGCCAGAGAAAACGAAAGGTATTCCCTGTCTCTTTCTCATTCAGCTCGGATCACACATTTCTCGATGATCTGGTCTCTTCCAATGCAAGGGACACCACGGATCAGCGATTGGTTTGGTTGTCCGCCAAACACTATCACTCTTTCGGAGATTGTGAACTTCGAGCGTACAATAGGTGATCATCAAGCCTCACTCCAGCTTTCACGTGCTCAGGTGCTCAATTATGCTTTCGGCGGGTCGAACCAGCTGGGCGCTCCCTCCTCGTCTACCTTCACACTTTTCGTATCAAAAGCTTCAATGTGCAGCTCGATCAGTACTCGTCCGCCTTTGCTTCCCGCAAACCGCCGGTATTCGTCCGAAATGCTAGCCAAATTCCAGCCTTGGAGCCTTCTCAAACATCCAATCACTGTCCCGCTTCTATGTCGTCCCATTCCACAGCAAACCAACAACGGATAATTCTCTTTGCGTAATATGATATCGAGTGAAGTTGAGATGGAAGATTCGGTCAGCTGATCCCACGGGTTACTGCCCTCGGTAACCAATCCAAGATGGTGAAACGTGATCTCGTGGTCGTCGGCAAATGCCAGAAAGTGATCACTGGGGTCTTCTACCGCGAGCCACAAGATAGTCTTCAGGTTGAGTTGTTCCAGGAAGGCGAAATTGATGGGCGCGGGCTGGCCACACCGGTACAGTCCTCGCTCTACAGGAGAAAAGTTCAGCGGCGGAACAACCCGGGCAGCCGGTCGCGAAATCATGGTTTGCTCCTGGGGCTCTTCCATGGTTCTATGGTGGTGTAGGATTAGGTGTTGGTGATAACAGCGCGCGGATCAACATGCTCCAGCATCGTGATGATGCCTAGAAAATTATAGTGCAAGGAGTTCTGAGAGGGTTTCTCAGTGAATGTTCTTATATAGAGGGTTTGCAACTGAAAACTATTCTTGCGTATGTGTATTCTCACGAATTGGAGTCGGCCTCCAACCGACCAGTTAGCCGGCATAGACAACTGAAGTACTCTGACCAATACATTATAGTAATTGCTCAATTCAATGACATTGTGATTAGATGGAATTTTAGTGAGCTTTCCATTCAATTTTGGTATCAACAAGCGTTTTGACTAAGAGCCGCGCCCCACGACTGGGACTTAATGGGGTTACCCTCTTCGAACGCACCACGTAACCATCAACATGAAGAAGCCAGTTAAGAGTGCAGCGATGAGCACTTCTGACGTCTCTGACGTTGTGTCCAAGGTTACTGACAACTACACAGCTAATGCGACTACGAGGACGAAGTTGATTGACACGTTTTTGGTGTTTCTGGTGCTCGTGGCTCTGGTCCAGTTTGTTTTTGTCGCGTTTGCGTCTTATGTGAGTAGCTCGAGCGACGACAGGGATCGTGACGTTTATTTGAGAGGACTCAACAATTTGAGAGTTCTTTTGAGGAGCCGTTGAATTGCGTGAAGGTGACGGCCGTACCTGGGGGGTGTCGTGACGTTGCGAGTGAATTCTACGAAAACTATCGAATTTAGGGGGTTAGTGATATTCACAAAGGAATTGGTTATATTCGCGAGGAATTGGTCAAGCTGCGGCTAGTATTAAGAGTTCTTCGGCCGGTCCAGGGTTGGTACTCAATACGTATACCGGATGCGCAGACTCAAACTTTCACCATTGCCGCTCCTCCATTACGAGCTTGAATTCAACTGACTGGCTTCGGACGGCTACTATACCAGTCTATTAGCTTTTCATGCGACTTCCTTGCAGAACCGATTCGTCCACAATTATTTCAGTACTAATTAAGCCCTTCAACGCCTTCCTCGCCGGATTCGGGTCCACTGTCGGCCAGTTTGTCCTCGTCGCCTCACTGAGAATTCAGAGCCAGCCAACCAACAAGGGCCAGTTCCCAGCCGTGTCCCCAGAGCGAGCCTTTGGCGATTTCGTCTTTGGAAGCCTGGTGTTGCATTTCATTGTGCTCCATTTCCTCAATTAGCTCTCTTCTAGGAGGTGCCACGGTGCTCGAAGCAAACATAGAAAATAGGAGTACCATAACTTATTAACAGATTGAATTGGTGTATGTTTGCGCTGGGCGAGCTCTGTGATAATAATTGCAATTCTGAGCTTTATCTGACAGATCACGTGACATCGGATTTGCGAGATGGCTGTTAGATAGGTGGGTGACGTCTCCCTATTCCGGATGTCGGGGCTTAGACGACTAAATGGGGAACGAGGTTCGCTGTGTATTGCTCAAATCAAAAAATAAGTAAAACAAGTTTACAGCACTCCTTACCAAAAATGACCATCTCTGCAACCGGTTGTGGCGTTAACCGTATGAAGAATATTTTGTCAACAAATTATCACCATATGCATTCGACAGCACTCAGGGTGTTAGTGGGACTGACCCGCCCCGGCAGCCGCTAATGGTTAATTAAATTCCATTTAGGTAAATGGGCACGTGAGCGACCCCCAGATATGTTTGTAGCTTCATTTAGTTAGTTTCTGCTGACTAAGCAAACTCTCTATTCAATCCACTGAGTCATGTCTCGCAAATTGTAACGGTGCAACGGTGGTCAGTAAACAGCTCAGGCAACAGTTGGCGGCATGTTCAAGCATGCTAAGGGGAGGGTCGCGATAATGACGCCTTATCGCTGCATCAGACCCACTTGCGTCCGCAGTGTCATTGTTCTGAGCCTGTACACGAGCCGTTTGCCGTTGCGGCATGTGACAATACGGGTCCATATGATTAGTTATTCTACCGTGTATTAGTGGTTTACATTACTGTACTGTTAACAAGTCATGGCCGGTGCGTACTAGCGCCTTCTAGCACTAGCCTAGCCACCGGGTCTCCTCCTATCTCCTTATACCTCCTCCTTATGTGGTGTAGTATCAATCAATTGTTGTTTATCCAATCATTAGTTGTATGCCACCATTGTTTGTCGCATTCGAATGCCCAGACTCTCGTCCAACTGTCCTTGCTATGCTAAGGCTCGGCCGTTAGACGATGACACAACAACCCCTCTTCTTTTCCTGCAGATTTGACCGCGACTGTCTTGACGTCTGCAACGACTTTCCCGTATCCACGGCGTGGTCTGTAGTGTGCAGCGACAGCTTGTTGTACTCTCGAATCTCTCTGACGAGCTGGTAGAAACCGTCCTCGACGTTGACCCGCTGCTTGGCCGACGTCTCGAAGAACTGGCACTGGAACTGGCGAGCGAGAGCCTGGCCCTCCTCGTAGGAAACCTGTCACTCGTGCTCCAGATCACACTTGTTGCCGATAATCACCATGGGGAAGGTGTCTCTGTCCTTGACACGCAGAATCTGTTGGTGGAACGCCATAACCTCCTCAAAGGAGGATCGCGACGTGATTGAGTAGACCAGTAGGAAGCCCTCGCCGGTCCGCATGTACTGTTCTCTCATGGCGCTGTACTCCTCCTGGCCGGCCGTGTCCAAGACGTCCAGCAGCGCAACCTGGTCATCGACCACACACTGCTTCCTGTAGGAGTCCTCAATAGTCGGGTCGTACTCATCGACGAAATGTGACTGAATCAGCTGGATGGTAAGGGCACTCTTACCGACACCACCGCCGCCGACGACAACAAGCTTGTATTCACGTAGAAACTGGGCCATCGTGTGTGTCTATGCGTTAGTGTGAATAGTTTTGTGTGGTAATAGAAGGGGTGGGCGCGTAATAGGGGTAACACCTACGCGATACCGACAAATTCAAGTTGGAGCAAATTGTGAACAAAACCTAACTTTTCTTGCCATCAAATAGCTCCTCTCTCTCTCTCTCTCTCTCTCTCTCTCTCTCTCTTCGTTCAGGTTTATCCTGTCCTACCAGGATTACCACACGCGCCGGGGATCCTTGCCTCCTAGCCTACACACCGTTATGCAAACGGCGTCCTTGCAGGTCCACGCATCCCCTCAATAGCGCCTCGCTTGACGTGACACGGCCTGGTGTGGCTTGATAGCCGTATTCTGTTCATAAAGTCGGTGTTTGATCCACTGAGAAACTCTCACGCTTAAGTACTTCTCGATGAAACCGTATCCCTGGTTTCAAACCTGTGGGGTCCAAATAATATCATTGGCTGTAGGCGAGGCTAAGCGCGGCAACGAGATACGCGGACCAATTGAATGCTGCTCAGTATATATAATTTCAGCTTACTTGACTACAACTCACATAAAGCTCACTTGATCATTTGCATGTTTAGGGCTCGAGACAAACTGACTCAGACTACCTTCACAACCTCGGCTAATTTCCATAACGGTGACACCAGCCAATCCGCGCTTAATCCTCAGTTATGCATCTGGAATTCACAGCCCGACACGTAAGCTTTTCCCGTATTACATCACCTCGCCTCGAGCAGAACAATTTACCCGGTAGTCGTTATCTGTCACTTCAACAAGGGGTTAGGGTGGTTGTCCTGGTGACACCTTTATCACGCTGACTTCAGCATGGCGGACAGAGGCCACTTACACCATGTTAATTCCTCAGCAGTTCAAACAGTTGATTGCGGCCGTTGCGACCCGGTGAGTTCAGCTCCGGTCCCTAGGGTCAGCTGAGATTTGCGAAGGCCATCGTTTCCAGCATGACTTTCTACCTTGTTCTATTCCTCTCATTAGATGGTTTGATAGTTTCAAAGACCCTCCAGCGTCGAGATGGCATTTGGGTTGAGTAAACGCTGGCCGAAATGCGCTGTTCATCATGGTCAAGGCGCCGGCATTGCTTTGAACCAGGCAACGCCTACGTCTCCCCCAGGCTTCTTGTTGTCCTCCTCCTAGGAACACACTCGTCGCAGTACCACTCTCCCTTTGGCGGAGCAGGCAGCCCAACACATGACAAATGGAACCATTCTCTCTTGCACTCCGACCCATCACATCCCACCATTTCACCGTACGATACCTGCTGGCAGTAGCAGTATACGGGCTCGTCGTCCTTGCCGCTCCGCCCCTCGTACAAGTACTCGTCGTCGTTGCCTCTTCGTCGTTTGTCGCCGTTTGGAGCTGTTCTGAGCGGCTTTCGCGAGCTCTTTTGTGCGGGAACAGGCGTGCCTGTTCTCCGTTTGTCTGGTGGTGTCGCGATACCTCGTTCTGCCTTTTCTGCCCTTTCTGCTGCTTTCTTAGCCGCCATGGCTTCACGACGTACCTCGCTTCGCGTAGTGCCTCGCGCATCAGCCACTTTGCTGCCATTGAGGATAGCCGGGTGGTCTGGCGGTCCGAATCTTATCTCATAAGGAATCTCGTCAGTATCGACGATAACGTCGTAGTCATAGTCAAGCCGAGCGAGGTGCCTGGCCACGCAGTCGCTGGCGACACTGGCAACGTGCATTTTCTCTTCCTGGCATGGCATCAGTTCTCGAATAAGACGTCTGATCTCAGCGAGAAGCCGCTCTCTGTCGTCGGCATTGTCTTCCGGCGACATCTCCAGGAAATGGGAAATGTGGAGCTGAAGCTGCCGCGTACTGGCAACACATTTGGCGTCTATTTCTTTCAGCAGCGTGAAGTGACGAACAACTTCAGCAGGTAGCGCTTCAAACGCGTCGCTGACGTCGTTCAGACCGGGGTAGAGACTCATGGTTGAAGAAAATTCAGCGCGTTACGTCAGAATAGAGGTTAATGTTGTGGCCCGTCGAATGGGACAATCTAAGTTGGCTCTTTTATCGGCAGTTGTCTCCCTTATCGCCTGGGTCTCTCGATGCAAAGCCTGTGTTGTTGAAGTTGTGCAGCGCTTGTGTAGCTGGGAAGATGTGGCTGCTGCATTGAAAGGGTTTCCCACCCTGGACCTATTGGGACAACTCTCAAGTGCTACCCGCATGACAACCAAGTGAGAGAGACATCGAGACGGCCGTAGGACTGAGGCCGGAGAAACTGAACATCCTAGGGGCACTGCTAATGCCAATTTCACGAATCAAGCCGTCAATGATGGCGACATGAAAGCCACTAGTGAAATGTCTTCCATTCGCTGTATATTCTGGTTGTTTCGCTGACCTCTCGAGGTTCTTCCAGCCTTTTCTGGAGTTCATGGGGAGCTTATTGTCTCCTGCGACGAATGTGTGGTCCGATTGAGTTTGACGCTTCATACTTTTCGACATACAGCTCTTGCTGCTCAATGACCTTCAATTGCACGCCAAAATGCCTTTCTAGCATTCCTTACGCCAGTCTATGATGACAGTCATCCTTGTGACTGACTTTGCTCTGGTCACGTCGCCGGTTGTGTGCGATCAGACGTGTCGGGTGCTTCTTTGGATGCTATGAGTACCAGAGCAGCTGGAAGGACGCCTCAGCTGGTGTGTTATTGCAAAGTGAGTGCCACTCCCCGGCTTGTTTGACGTGGCGACCATTCATTCAAGCTCGGCGTCTCACTATTTTGGCGGCGCACGTCTGAAGTCCTCTGACCGTATATGTCCTGAGCTATCGGTTTAATCTAAAGTGCACCTATTTTGGAGCTAAATTAGCTGATCCTGCTGTCTGCATTACATCAGCTGGTCCTCGTTATGTCTGCGAGGAATATCGGTAGTACAAGTCAGTAAGTCGCGGTATATACATGCAGCTTTTGATCGCGAGTTGCTAATGTGAAGAGTTTATTACCAGTGGTCCACATGAAATTCTCTTCCAATCGCAAGGTGAGCATATGCAACTAATAGAGACACCCCGTACTCTGTATCCCAGAGCAGGGCTGAATGGCGGGGAACTAGCTCAAACACTTGGACGTCTATATATCTCTCTTTGCCCTCGGAACTATATACCTCGCATCCAAACACGTCAGACATCTAGCTTACCACATGTCCAAGCCAGAATAGCAGACTACCATACGTAGGAATACCCGCCAGTGCTGCAACGTACTTCTTGACTTTGTGTATGCGCACCGCTTTAGGAAGGAGCCGCATTAGCTAGCGAGCAAAATGAAACATCTCCCGCCTCTGTCGGCTTTCGGGGTTCTTCTACATCCACCTATTGCGACGCAAATAAGAGACCTATGGAAACAGCTGCTTGGTGTTGGTATTCGCCTAAGGTGCATGCCCTACAGTGGTCTGTGACCCTATCGCAAATTATATGATCACATGCACGGTACGTAGTTCTGTACAAGCGCGCGAGAATGGTACTCGGGCCGAGGCTCTGAGAGACTCAATCTCTCTTCTGAGCGCTAGGGAGGCAATCAATCGTTGCGTCTTTATCGTCGCCGCATCCCTTGCCAGATGGTCCTTTGCCAGCGTTTTCGCGCGATGTTCTACAATTGTGTGGAGAACTCCACGATGCTTAAAATGAATTGAGGCAGGCTACAAGCGCTCTCGATCAGAAAGCAGTCGCCTGCATAGGGTCACCAGCCGTCATATGCCCGGAGGACGTACACTGTACGATAACTTGTTATATACATGAAATCGATCTCTATCGCCGTGTTTTTTCTATTTTTGTAAAGGGAAATTTATTGATATGAAACTAAATATGATATCGAAGAATGACATATATATATATATATCAAAAGCACACAGCTCAGCGCCGAGGAAACGCTAGTGCGGATTACAATTAATAAAAACAATCATTTATATATTGTCTTAGCTAAGCCCTTGGCCAGAGAGACTATCTATGTATACCTCTATTCTGTTCATCTTTGTTTGTGATGATAACAGCTGTTTGCAAAACTATATATATACATGCAGATCGAGGATTCAAATAAAAATCCCTTAGGCATGCAAAAAATCAACCCTCCTCCACCGGCGTCTCTGCAGTTCGTTGCTCCTCCTCATGCACTCTCAAGCAGGAAGGTAGCCACGGCAATTAATCCTTTTCTCGTACTCAGAAGGGTCCTTAATTTTGTCGGAGTCACCTCTCGTAGTATCTGTCGATTTCCTTCTGTGTTTGGACACTCATTCAAGATGTGCTGAACCGTCTGGAGAGCCCCGCATGAGCTAGCTATTGCGGAAAACCTCATTCCTATCGCCGCAAGTTTTATCACCCACTTTCTAGTATATTTAAAGGGATTCTACTTTGTTGTCAGCATCAAGCCTTGATGGCCAAGTTGGTAAGGCGTATCACTAGTAATGATAAGATCATCGGTTCGACTCCGGTTTGAGGCATCCTTCTTTTTGAAAGTCATTTGCAGAGTTTTGTTTGTTGGATCTGAATATTTCATTCACTATGTAGTCATATACCTATTAGTGTCGAGGAAACCAATCTTGGAAAGACCTAGTCTATTTTTTTGGTTTTTTGATAGGGATTTTTGAGTTTTGGATCTTTCCCGATCCTGTATGTCTGCGCTTTGAGACAGGCATCAATGGCACTATGGCCGAGCGGTTAAGGCGAAAGATTAGAAATCTTTTGGGATTTCCCG
>JAJLUQ010000064.1:0-81360 GCA_030564385.1 Blastobotrys robertii | reverse complement strand
ACATAGATAGTGTCTCTGGCCGAGGGCTTAACTAGACAATAAATGATTATTATTAAAGGAGCAAGTTACCTGCAGGCTAAATAATTGAGCCCCATGAGATCTGGGGTGCAGGCGCCTAACCTTACGTAAGATTGTCACGGCACTGGCCCTCATAAGTTAATCTCTAAATATCGGCGCCGAAGATCTACATGCACTGCGATCAGCATTGATCACCACAGCGCGTGCAGTCTAAGCCAAGGAAAGTGCACAGCCGTTGTTAGGGTCAGATGCCAAGTTGCTCCACCGCGCGTTTTCCTACACGGTGCCAACCTACCGCCAATCCCGAAATTCCGATACACATTGCATTTAGGGTTCTGCTAGGCGTGGAAGGCGCGAAGCCGTGCTGACCCGTACACACGTGGAACGTCGTAAACACCGGCTGTACTCACACAGCTAGGCTCTGACGCGTATGGGGCCAGACTAGAAGAGTTGGCAAATATCCGATAGGCCGGCGGTGGTCCCGCCGAGTATCCTTACTTGGCATCCCATATGGTGATCAGATTGGGAAGTAGGACTGCCGGGTAACGGGTGTTTTCTGAAGCCCGGCAAAATAGGTCGCTGTTGTTGTCAGCTATATATAATGGAGTGCATCAAAAACATTAGACTAGCTAGCTCAGGCTGCTAGGTATATACATTACGACATTAAAACTAAAAATGTTCATGAGCTTTCATGAGATCATTAAGATGAGGAGGTGGTTGGAGCGTTCATGGAGAACATGCTCAGGTCTGCCAGGACCATACCGGCGACAGCGGCAGAGAGCAAGGTCGAGATGCAACCAGTGATAAGAGAGGACATGGCGAGCTTAGCAACATCACCTCGTCGGCCTGGAGCCAGCTGACCCAACACACCGATCTGAGTAGCGACGGAACCCAGGTTAGCGAAACCACAGAGAGCATAGGTGGCCAGCATCTGTCCTCGGATAGAGAGGTTAGCGTAGGCTGGGGACTTGAGCAGAGTGTAACCGACAAACTCGTTCTGAATGACCTTAACACCAATGATGGTACCAACCTCCTTCAGCTCGTTTCGTGGGACACCAAGCAGGAAGGCGACTGGGTAGAAGATGTAACCAAAGATGAGCTGCAAGGTCAGGGCGTGGATTCCCCAGAATCCACCGAACCAAGTCAGCAGGGCGTTGATAAGGGCAACAATGGCAATAATACACAGCAGGTTGGCCATGATGCAACCGGCAATGGTCAGACCGAGCCAAGCACCGTTGGCGAAAGCGTGCAGGACGTTCTCAGCCTCCTGGACATCATCATCTGGAACAACAACCTTCCCGGAGGTCAGGGTCTGCTCAGTCTCTGGGTATCGCAGCTTGGAGGTAGCGAGGGAGGCTGGGATGGACATGACACAAGAGGAGACCAGAGCCTGTGGGTTGATACCCATACCAATGTAGGCGACCAGCACGGAACCGGCAATAGTGGCGAAACCAGAGGTCATGACCTGGTGGATCTCGGCTTTAGTGAGGTGAGCAATGAATGGCTTGATCAAGACAGCAGACTCACCCTGGCCAATGAATGGAGAAGCGGCAGCGACGACGGCCTCAGCACCGGAAACTCGCATAGTCCAGAAGAAGAAGTAAGCGAACTTGCCGACGAACCACTGGATGACTCCCCAGTAGTAGAAGATGTGCACGAAGGCAATGAAGAAGACGATGGCTGGCAGCACGGTGAAGAAGAAGATTGGAGTGGCAGCAATGCTGTCAGAGGTCAGGAAAGCAACACCATCCTCAGCGAAACCAAGCAGCTCTCGGGCCAGGAAGGAGATGAAGTTGAAGATATCGTAACCGGCCTTGGTTCGCAGCACAAACAGGGCAATAATGTACTGAATGAGCATACCAGAGATGACGGTGTGCCAGACGATCTTCTTTCGGTTGTTGGAGGTGGCCCACAGACCGAACAAGGCGACAATGACACCAAACAGAGAGACGGCTCGGTCGCTCTTGCTAGAACCTGGGTAACTCTTGGTACCGAAAGTTCCGGCCAAAAAGACAGCCAGGGTTCCAATGGCACCGGCTAGAATTCGGTATTGCTCTGGAATCAAGTTAACAGCTGGGGTAATAGTTCGCTGCCAGACCCAGTCAGCAGCAGTCAGAATTGGCTTGGTTGGAATATACAGAGTAACCAGTCGGATAGCAATAGCCATCCACAACAGAGTTGGAATGAGCCACTTGGACCGGGTTCGGCCCTGAGCAACGATCGAAATCCACCAGGCGGTGAACAGCAGACCGACAAGCACGTGGATGACCCATCGGAACCGTCGCAGGATAGCAGAGATGGACCACGGGTTGACCTCTTCGGTGGAGGCTGGTTTCTCGGAGAAAGTGGTCTCACCGATTTTGGCCTCTTCCTCTGGGGTAACGTGGTGATGTCCCTTGGTGATTCGGTCGCCTGCATCAACGTCAGCATGCACCTCTAAACCCTTGTGGGCAGAGTCGGCATGGTGAGTGTGCTTGTGCAAATGCTGGTGGTTAGGATCCAAAGCGGGATCGAAGTCGTGATCCATTCTACGTTAGGTTGGACATTGACATTTTACTGCCTGGCATACGCCCTCAACCCACTAGACATCCCCGAAGAGACGGCCGTCAAGCGTTACCAAGACGGAAGATCATACCTATGATTTTCTATTGTGAATGATTGACAATCACCTGGGATGTGGACCTTTATATCCTCGAGACGATAGCGAGCGTTTGTTTTTTGTGTCTGGGAAGCGTGCATATGCAACCGTTACTTTTTGTGAAAAATTTTTAGAGCGCCTGTTAATTAGCGCCGCACAAGGCCGAGGAAAGTGAGCGCGGGCACCTACCGTACTGTGCGGTGCACTTCAAGAACAACGTACGTGGGATGCGGGGAATTTACGAGTCGCGGGGTAGAGGGGACGGGATTTCCGATGGAACGCTCTCCAGAAGTGCGGAGAGGAGACTTCTTAGAACTACCCTAGGTAGTCCCAACAATAACTCTAAGGCCACCACTGTCTGGGCAAATTGTCCCGGCCCGCAGGGGGAGATAAGAAGATAACGCTATTGGCGACCAGTGACAATGCATCTGATGGCTCCAACTCTGATAAGCCAAACCTTAAGTTCAGCAAAGCTTTCGACAAGAAATTGCCACGCTGCGCGTTGGGCCTGGTAAACCGGAAATCCCAATGGAACCGTCTCGCGGTGACTGAGACTTGCTCAGACCTGGTTTACGTACGAGACGTACGTGAGAGTTGGGGTAAGTATTGCGGCTAACTCCGAGATATCCATGCAGCTGCCCAGGCTGTACGGTGACTAGGCTTTATTGAGCGCATTGGTTTGAGCAACCACATGTTACTCCATGCTGGCAGTCGTGTGACTACCGGGGGAGGTTATTCTGGTGGCTACGCGCAGTTTCTATCTTTGGTATTGATGGAGGCATCGCGCGCAAGCACCCCAGAGCGTTACGCGCGCAGCCGTTTATTTTTCCGCATTAACCCGGCGCAAAGCGTCGGCGTCTTGTCACCAGAGATTGTGTGTGCCGATGGGATACCGAAGGCCCCAGGAATTCATACCAACCAAGGTTATCCCCCAGATTCGGCCTCTTCCCCGGACATTAATTTCTTCGCATTAGGCCGTTGGCCGACTCGGACAAGGCCATGGCGGCCATAAGTTCGGAATACCGCTGGAAGCTGAACCCGCGGAAGCAGCTCGGAAGTCACCCACCATGCCTCAGCTATGGGCGCTATACTTTTCGTAGGGGCTGTTACCTACCGCCTTTTAGCCAATCACAAGGCGTATAGCTGGGGCCACAGGTTTCCTGAATTGGGCAACGGCGCTGCTTGCTTTTCATTGTAGACAGGAACAGCGGCAAAATTTTCACAGCAAAAGCCGTGCCAGGGTGCAGCCAACGGTTATGAAAAATAGATAAGCGTGGCGATAAGATCGCCAGCCAGATCGGACTATAGACTATGTAGACCCTCGTGGTGAAAATTTGAGCGCTCAATGGCAGATTTTCGCCCTAATAACGGCCGCGCGAGCGAGAGCTTGGCGTCTAGAACACCTTGAAACATGCTTACAGTCTACTCCCTGCATAGAATTAACATTTCATAGCCGTGGCCGGCTATGGACCTCGGTGTGCAGCGCGGTTGTTATACTCAGTTGGGAGTCTACGCACAGTTGTTACGCACTCCGGCCAACACTTTCACGGCACTACGAAGGCTCGTTTCTAGCCCGGAGAAAATCGGATGGCCACCTTTGCGAGAAGCACTTATTCGTCAGGGCTCTACTCAGCTGCGAGGCCGCAGTACCCCGAGACCTTGTTTCGGTACATTGCAGGGTACGCCAGAGAGCGTGGTGGCAACGACTGCGTGGTCGATGTAGGCTGTGGACCAGGCCAGGCCACTGTGCCCCTGGCCAGGTACTTCGACAAGGCCATAGGCCTAGACAGGAGCCAACCTATGGTTGATGAGGCAAACAGGAACAATCCGGGTATGAAGTTCTTGGTCGGCAGCGACACGACCCTGCTGCAGGCTATAGGCCCGGGTATGGCCTCAGCCGTGACCGTGGCCCAGGCTATACACTGGTTCAAGCCAAAGTTCTTTGAGGACGTACATACCGTCCTCAAGCCCAATGGTATCCTGGCGTACTGGAACTATGTCGATCACGTGTTTGTCGATCATCCAACGGCGTCTCAGATTCATTTAAAGTACAGTTATGATGATCGATTCATGGGGCCGTACTGGGAACAACCCGGGCGCGATATTCTGAGGCAGGGTCTTAAGATCACCCCGCCTGCGCACTTGTTTGGTGATGTGGAGCGACACGAAAACAGCGACATTTTTGAGCTGTCGCTGAAAGCCCCGCTGGCAGCCTATGCAGCGTACTTGAAAACGGCAAGCGCATACCACGCCTGGAAGGAGGCGAATCCGGGCAAGGAGGACGTCGCTGATGCATGTGTGGAGGAGATGAAGGCTGCAGAGGGCTGGACAGATGACACGGAGGTTACAATGAAGTGGGCCACTTTTCTGATTCTGGCGACGCGAAAAGATTAGTCCCAGTCCGCCCACGTGTACGAACGTCTATTGTTATTCTTAATCGTAGCGAGCCAACGCCAACAATGCATAATATCCATACACCAATAAATAACCATAACCCATGTAGTGAATCTCGTGATCATTCTACCCCATCTCTTGGCGTTACGCCAGATCAAGATCCTTGCTTGTCACCTGTCAGTGTGACGCCGCCGCCTCCACTTTATCCTCATTCGACCCTGCTGACTTACTCAATGTACTCTCATCTGGCGTCGCTGCATCAATATCCACTTTGGACAAGGCATCAGTGATTGCAGTGACAGGATCCACATCTGCAGCCGAATCTTCCGCGGCTAGGGTCCACTCGCAGATGTCCATGAGCCTTTGAATATTATCGTCGCAGTCCCCGAGGACCACAACGTCGTTCTTTCGGGCGCCGAGCGTGCCCACCTTTTCAATGTTGAACAGAACCCGCACACAGTCCTTCGATACCATGTCTGGCAGCTGTGCAAACGGCATCACCGTGAGCGAGGTGCCAGCGACAATCACCAGATCGGCTTTCGGCATGTCTTTCGGCATGCACTTGAATATCTTGTTGGGTAGACTCTCGCCAAAAAACACGATATCAGGCTTGACGTAACCGCCATTTTTCTTCTTGCATTTCACGTTCTTGCACTTGGGGATGCCAATCTTGCCCTTTTCCTTCCACATGATCGCCTTGATCTCGTCTGTAGTCATTTCGTGCTTGCAGTCAATACATCTGCTCGAGGCAAAAGACCCGTGAGCCTCTACTAGAAATTCGTCAGAAACACCGGCTATTCTCTCTAGCGTGTCGATGTTTTGCGTGTAGACTCGGGTCAGGTGGCCCTTATCTTCGACCAACTTCATGAACTTGTGGAACTTTGACGGCTCGAACTTTCCCGGGAACAGTTCACTGGCCAGCGTGTAGAATGCATCGGGACTCTCCATGAAATAGTCAATGTCAAAGACCGCCTCGGGATAGGGAAGGTTTAAACGCTCCAAGTTCGAGTACAGTCCGGTCCCCGGGGTTCGAAAGTCAGGAATCCCGACATTGGTGCTGATACCAGCTCCAACCTTGTTAGACTATCGTCCTACACTGTACTCACCATGAACAGGACATTTTTGAGTTGACCCGCTTTGAGCTTAGCGCCCACATCTTCCAGCGTTGGTTTAGGCATTGCGTGGGGTGATCAAGTCCCAACCGTTATAAAGGCGTACGCTAATCGGTAATGCTTGTCATGCAGGTACGGTCATATTACGAACAGTTACCCTGCTATTGACCAACTGCAGTAGTACTAGTTACATTGTTTAATTGAATTTTGAAGTCATTGGCAGGTAGACCTCCAGCACAGGAATTGTTAGTATTGTTAGTTATTCAGCATGTTAGTTATTCAGCATGTTAGTTATTTAGCATGTTAGTTATTTGGCATGTTAGTTATATACAGAATAAGACGTCCATAATGTTTTGGTTGCAAAGACCCTCCATTACAGTCACCAGATGCGCTAACCTTTAGTGTCTGGGAAGCACTTTTTGAGTATTTCGTCCAATAAGGGCCTCATATCCCGGACTGTCGGGAATCGTACAATCCAATTTAATCATGCTCACTCGATTTGCTAATCAATTGCTGCCATCCAATTCTTCCATCCAAGTCTTCTGACTGACGTCGGCTCGATTTGTTGTGACTTTGCCAAAGAAATAGGTAATAGTGCTTAGTAATTCATAACAGAGCACAGTATTCGCTTCACTCAGTTCGCCTATCGGTCGCCATCTCCGGCCATCTTCTCCAAGGCCAACCGTCTCTCGGCCTCTGCTCTCAGAGAATTCTTCTCTTCAATCTCTCGCGTCCACCTGTCGCCCACATAAGCCATCACGAGCGTCGATATTCCAACGTACAGCCTCACTTTTCGAGGCAGCGCTTTGTACCATTCAATCAAGCCCGGCATTACTAAGCAATTGCTGTTGTTGCAGCGTGTAATGATGAGTAACAACTTGGGACATGACAGATCAAGACATCATCATCGCCATTCACTCGTCAACACATGAAGCAAAGGTTCACGTACCTCGACCTACAGCTTGTGGCCAATGAGCTAACAAGCCAGGTCCTCAACTATCGTCTTCAAAACATCCACGATTTGACCTCGTCTTCGCGACAATTCCTGCTCAAGTTTGCCATCCCAGATTCTAAGAAACTGATTGTCGTTGATCCAGGCTTTCGGATACATCTCACAGACTATGCCAGGTCAACCGCTCAGACGCCTTCGGGTTTCGTCACCAAGCTACGAAAGCATCTCAAAACCCGGCGGCTCAGCAGAATCCTACTAGCGCCAGAGAACCGAGTGCTGGTGCTCAGTTTCTCAGATGATTACCTCTATCACTTAGTCTTTGAGTTCTTTGCCGGTGGCAACATGATTCTCCTCGACCAGAACTACAAGATCATGGCGTTGCAGCGAGTTGTCTCTGCGACGGACACACACGGCCGATGCGCAGTCAACGAGATTTATCCGTTCGAAGAGTACATGAAGCAGAAGGAGGGCGGATCGTTCGAGCTCAATGAGAGTACAATCAAGTCGTGGCTTTCTCAGGATCAAGACGAGGCGCCAACCAACCCCCTTCAGCAAAAGGTCGCCAAAGCGTCAAAGAAGCCAATGACTCTCAAGAAGCTATTGTACATGAATGTTCCCGGTATCGCCACCGGCCTGGTGGAAGAATGCCTTGTAGGTCAAGGCGTGAACCCGGACGCTGCGGTGAAGGACGTAGTCGACCTTGTCGCGGTTCAGAAAGCCATCGAGGACGCTCAATTCAAGTCCAAGCAGCTCACCACGCAAAATCAGGCTACGGGATACATTCTGGCGAAGAGGAATCCACAGTATTCCGGCGCTAAAAGCGACATTAACGCTCCACTCACTGCCGACATGAACGCCATTGATCCCCACAATATCGAGTTTCTCTACACGGACTTCCAGCCATACAAGCCCAAGGTTCCACAAGACGGCGACTACAAAGTGCTAGAGACTCCTAGCTACAATCAGGCCATTGATGTGTACTTCTCCACAATCGAGGCCACCAAGTTTACACTGCGATTTGCCAACCAAGAACAGGCCGCTGAGAGGAAGCTGAATGCCGCCAGGGCCGAGAAGGACAAGCGTATCAAGGGTCTCACGGCTGTCCAGGATAAGAGTAAACTGCTCGCCACTCTCCTCCAGACCAACGCCGACAGAGTCGAGGAGGCTGCCCAGGCGATCAGAGATCTTATGCAACAAGGCATGGACTGGCTAGGCATCGAAAAGCTCATCAAGGTTGAGAAAAGCAGAGGGAATCCTGTCGCTCAAATTATTTCTCTACCGCTGAATCTAATTAAGAACAAGATCTCTGTTGACCTGCCAATCCCCGGGGAAGAAGACGATGAGAGTGATTCTGACGTCGATGAGTCTGATTCGGATTCCGATTCTGACAATGAGCCAGCCAAACCCGTCAAGACGGCTAAAGTCGAAATCAACCTGGACTTGTCTGTGTGGGCCAATGCTCGACAGTATTACGACGTTAAAAAAACTGCCGCTGCAAAAGAGGAACGTACCGCGCAGACTGCCGAGAAGGCCTATAAGAGCGCTGAAAAGAAGATCAAGCGTGACCTACAACTGGCGTTGGACAAAGAGAAAGCCACACAAAAGCTACACAGTATCAGAGAGTACTACTGGTTCGAGAAGTTCTTCTGGTTCCTCTCTTCCGATGGGTATCTGGTTTTGGGAGGTCGTGATGCTCAGCAGAATGAACTGCTTTTCAGAAGACACTTCAAAACAAACGATATCCTTGTTCATGCCGATATCGAGGGCACGGCTGTCGTGGTTATCAAGAATCACCTACAAAGCTCCGAGGTCCCCCCGGGCACGCTCTCTCAGGCAGGCAACTTTGCTTTGGCAACGTCAAAGGCTTGGGATTCAAAGATGACTGCATCAAGCTGGTGGGCCAGACGAGATCAAATTGCCAAGCTGAATTCTGACGGGACTATCGCTACTACGAGGTTTATGACGGTCGGCGGCGAGGGCAAGCATTGGATGCCTAGCGCGCCTCTTGATATGGGTTTCGGCTTTTTGTGGTTGGTGAGCGATGAGGCAAAGGTGAAGTACAACAGGGCCCTAGCTGAAGTGAGTGGGGAGACCAGTGAGACCCAGGAGGATGCTGTAGAGGCCGACGAGAGGGAGGAAGAAGTCGTTGTGGCGGAAGAGACTGACGAAAGCTCGGACGAAGAGTTCCCGGACACTCAGATTCCTGACGATATTCCTGTTGAAGAGCCCGAAGCAAAAGAGCCAGAGTTGGAGCAGGTGGAACAGCCAAAGGAGGTTGAAGACGACTCGGGCGACTCGTCGCGAGCAGGTACGGGCTTGAAACGACTGAGTGCCAAAGAGCGGAGGCAGCTCAGAAAGCAGCGTACCCAGGCTGAAGATGACGAGCCTGAAACCGAGGTCTCTGGTATCGAGCAGGCGTTGGAGAACCTCAAGGTTACTAAACGAGAGAAGGAGACAACGCAACAGCAGCCACCAAAGGTGCGAGGCAAGAAGGGCAAGCTAAAGAAGGCCGCCAAGTATGTTGATCAGGACGAAGAGGATAGAAAGGCTGCTATGGAGCTGCTGGGTACCACCCGAGGACTGGAGCGTGTCAAAGCCGAAGCGCAGGCTGCCAAAGAGAAGAAGGAGCAAGCTGAAAGGGCAAAGAAAGAGCGCCAGAAACGTCAAGAGCAGGCGGAGATCAAACGGCTCGAGGCTGATGATGAAGAGGACGTTGCCGACGACAAGTATTACTTCGACAAGCTTGTACCACGGCTTCATTCTGGCGATGACCCAATGGCGGTGGTTCCAATGTTCGCCCCCTGGAATGCAATGAAGCGACTCAAATACAAGGTGAAGCTACAGCCAGGCGGACAGGTGAAGAAGGGAAAAGCCGTCAAGGAAATCATTCACCAGTTCCGGTCTGGAAAGATCGATTCTGAGGCCAGGGACATTGAGATGAACTGGCAGAAAGAGATTGATCTCATCAACAGTGTCAAGGAGACTGAGCTGTTCCTGCCGATAGCAGTCAGCAAGGTTAAGCTGGCCACGACGAAGGGCGGGGATAAGAAAAAAGGAGGAAAGGGAAAGAGGTAGTGTGTATAGTAATGATCACGGGGCCACTCAAGCTGCGTCTGCGTACTTTCAATTCGATCACTTTATTCAATTAGTACCCTCTACTGAAACTGCTGCTTGATCTTTTCCGATAGCTTTCCTCGGGCAAACTGGTAGAAGTTCGATAGGCCCTGCTCGCTAATGTCAATGTTGTTGAGAGAAGGTGCGTCGTTAGCTGGGGCCTTGGACACCCGTGAGGCGATGATAACGGGATCAACCTCCAGAATGATTCCGCAGTCAATAGTCTCGTCAATGGCCAGCGAAATCAGATCGTAGTTCTCCAAAATTGTTCGCTTGTCCACTGAATGCTTGAGGACAATGTCGAAAGCGTCGCGCAGGCCAATAAGCGCCTGGTACAGCATTGCCTCGTTCTCGTCCAGAGATCCAACGATGTAAATGATAATGTCGACAATCTGCTTGTAGACAACGACCTTGGAGTCGAATATGATGACGTCGCCTGACTGTTTGTTGGTCTTACCAAACAGACCCTTCTCGAAATCCTTGAGGTCTTTGGTGGGCTTCTGGGTATTTTGTTCATGTGGCAGTTGGTAGTATTTGGTGAAAATTCTCTTGCCCTCGTTATCGAGGATCAAGACGGCCTCCACAGAATATAGGCTGAGATCGACCATGGTTGTGTATATGTGGTGGTGGTGGCAGCTTGCGTGGCTTGATGTCCCAAGTGCTCATCACTCCTAAAGCCTTGAAGACACCCTCGCTACACCCTCGCTATTGTGATTGGGTAGCTGGACATTTGTGTTTCTTACTGAACTCAGTTGAAGTGCACTGCATGTTTGCGTATTCTATAGACTGTTTATAGGTAGTGAAGGTCTGAGCTAGGGCCTAGACATGTTGATTCTCAGTAAGGACCTCGCCACAGCAGCTAATTCAGTCAGATTGGGCCATCTTCGGATAGGCAGTCAACAATCGCCGTATAACTGATCAATTGCATCTGTCGCTCTCTTTGACCAATACGGTTTTCAGCATCTTGTCTGTCTTCCAAAAAACCGTCACCCACCACTTGACTTTCTCTTCACGTGACTTTTCAATCTCCAAGAATCGCAGGAGGTCAGCTGTGAATAAAGTATTGCTTAGCCCTATTTGCGCTGAATTCAATTTGAGTGCACGTCAACTGAGTACAACACGCTAGAAAACGCCACATTAGAAGAGAGATGAGCTCCGAGTTCTTCTTCTCACTGCTGAGGATATCGTGTGTTCAGATCTTCCGTGCCGCTGGCATTGAGCGGTGCTCACAGGCCACGATGAACACGATAACAGATCTGTTTGTTCGACATTTGACGCTGCTATCTTCGCGGGCCTCACAATATGCCCAGCTAAGCGGAAGAAACGAAGTTACTGTGCAAGATGTGGCGCTGGCCATGCAGGAGCTAGGCGTTGTACGAATAAGAGCTCGTCTAGACCCAGAAGACACGGACCCGAACTCTGTCCAGGGCTTTTTGGACTTTATAGATTGGGCGCAAGGACCTGTCGTCAAGGAACAGCATAGGGTAGCCCAGCCACCAGTGGTTCAGGCTCAACCACAGCTACAGGTGCATCCGCAGCTTCAACAGCCACCAGTGCCAAATCTGAATGGAAAGGGAGAGGTGAAGGAGGAGGCCAAGGAGGAAGAAGTGAAGGAAGATGAGGAGAAAGAGGAGCTGATATCCAACATGGCCTGGCTGGCGCATCTAATGAAGAAGCAAACGGGTGTTGGACACGAAAAACGCTTCAATGGAACAACGCTGAGCCTACATCAGGAAGATTACTCGCATCAGGAAATTGCCAAGATGGCCCAGGAGTTGCTGGCGGGGCCCAGCAAGCCAGAAGAGAAGTCTGATCCGATGCTTCCTTAGCCCTTTCAGCTCATTATTTATTACTAACATGCATTGCAGAGCACTGTGCCATGTGAATATCATCAATCGTATTAACAAGGATACAGCTATTACTATATTACTCGTGTCATCGTAAGTCGTTGGGCTTCAAGTCCGCGCTAGAAGAGGGCGACGAAGGCGAATTGGTGGGAGATTGCACGCGCCTGATTGACGTTTGCATTTCGTGGTCGTGCGCCATTCGTTGCACCAGCTCGGTATTGACTCTGATAGGGCTGGGCCGTGAGCCGCCTAGAGGCACTGTGTCAACGCCGAGCAGAGAAGAAGCACGGGCGAGAGACGCAGTGTCAGAAGGAACAGGCGATGCAAGTGGTTTGTCCTTCATAAACTGTTCGAACCGCGTGCAAATCTCCTTGGTGGTAATGTCTGCGGTCGCCGCGAGGAGGTTAGTGTGATGCAAAATGTTCATGACCTCGGCTGGCACCTCGGCAAACTGGCCCTGCTCCTGGATGAGAATGTTGACAGATTCAATAGAAAGGAAATATGCGTCGCCCTGCTCGGCGTTGCTGCCGTCCTTTTGTTTAATGTAGAGTATGTTGGGCGTGATGACTGTCGCCAGGTTGTGGGAGTCCATCTTGGATCCCACGTCCTCGTCAATGTATGAAAAGGACGCTGTCCAGTTGAGAAAGTATAGCAGAACCTCTAGCACGTCTCGGTGCACCTTGGGAAGAATGCACATTGTTAGGTGCAACAGTCTTTTTTGTTCCTCTGCGTTGCTGATGCTCTGGGCGGTGATCCACAGTTTCTGCAGCTTCGAAGACATGAGCGGTTCCGGTAGTTCTCGCAAGAACTTCTTAAACAGCGCAGCCAGCTGAACGGGGCCTTCTTCAGTTAACAGTCCGCTCTTCTCCGGGCTTTTGTCAATCAGCTCAGAAAACTCCTTCAGCTTTCGAATGTTACCGTTCTTTCTGAAGACACCCTCAACTGACATGTCCTTCTGTCGCATGGACGAGATGCAGTCATCGATAAAGGCAGGGATTCGCAGCGGGCCTGGGCCAACGCCTAACGTGGAGTCGACACCGTATTTTTCCACGAGCTGATCCAGCGACACTCCGAAAACGCCGTTCTTCTTTTTGTTTTTGCTCTTGTCGCTGCCACCAAACGCCTTGCCGAATTTGCCCCAAATGGACGGCGTCTTACGCGTCTCAATGAGATCCATCAGCTCATCTTGCGTGTACCACTGCGACACCATCTTTTCCATCAGCAGCACACAAATGTGTTTGGCGATAAACAGCTCCGTCTGCGAAAGCTCCGACATGAACTTCTTGTGATGATGCTTAGCCAGCACTGACCGGGTTTCTGGCGCCTGCACAGCCTTGTCTCGCGACTGGTGGCGATAAGCGTTCGGCCGCTGTTCTCGGGCCTGCTCGGCAGCGACAATCCGAGGAATATCGTCCAGCGTGAGGGACTTTTCATTCTTGAACAAGTCAGCCGTCAGGTCAAGCGCATTAGGAGAATTGTGCTCTTCCACTTCGATTCGGACCTGCTTCGCCATAGCCTTATCAATTGCTGGCGTATCAGCGGGCAGCGACTGCATAGAGGCGTTCTTCATGAGACCCTCTTCGGACTCGGGCAGGTCCATGATGCGCGACCTTCGAGCCTTTCGCTGTGATTGCGAAACCTGTTGGTTCAACTTTGTCGACCGCAGCTTTCGAATGTCCGTCAGCGTCGTCATGTAGCCCTTGTCATCTAGCGAAACCTGCGAAGCGGATGCATCCGGCTTGACCTCCTCCTCAGTGGCCTTCGGGCCCTTGTTGTCACGGGCATCGTATGCCGTAAGCACCAATTGCAGTCGGGCCACGGCAATCTTTAGCAAAAACGCAAACTGCTTGAGCTTGGGCACATATCGCAGCTTGGAAGAGTGGTCCATCACATCGGCCGGTGCGCACATGACACAAAACAGTTTCTTTTCGCTTGCAGTCCAATAAGCGTGGCCCAGGTCATCCTCAATCAGAGCGACATCATCCTCTGATGCTCGTGGAACCAGCGGTCGACTGCAGGTGGAGCACTTCATGCATTCCAGGTGCCATCGCTTGCTCTCGCCGTACTGAGCACACCTATCCTCAACACCCTGAGTACACGCGACGCACTGGTCGCTCGTCATACCCTTTACCTTTAGCTGGCCTAGCGGGTTGCCTACATTCTCATGTTTAGAAATGTTTTCCAGCAGCTGAAGAACCGCGATACCTTTGACGTTTAGCCGGTCAAACTGAAGAGAGTTAGACAAGCCAAACCTAATCAAGAGCTTGAGGTAGTGCGCCAGTGAAGTGACCGAATTCAATAGCTCCTGGGTCACTCCCAGCCTTCGCAGGTTCTGGTCTCTGCTTTTGGAAACCAGTGACATGAAACCAACAACTTTCTTGCACAAGGTCTTGGCCTCTTTGCCGAGCTTGTTGTATTCCGACTCGCCTGTCCTTGCCACCTGTTGCATTATTATCGGGTCCACAAGCTGGCAAACTTTGTCTATGGTCTCGAATAGGGTCTCAATCTTGAGAACCAGGGCCGCTGTCGCCTTGAGCGAGTCGTGGTAGTTGCCATTCGATGCGCTCTGCAGCATATCAGAGATGGATGATGCCGCTGTTTCTTCGTAGCCACACAGCGTCGTCCAGATTTTGTACACCTTCTGTTCGACTTCTCTCTCATGCCGGGCAACGTCTTGACGCGAAATCTGTGCTACAGGCTGGTTCGCCGTTATGGACAACGGTCTCAGCGGGTTGATGCTGGGATCAGAACCTTCTGGCGACAGTTTGACGTTCCAAAACTTGAAAATCATATAGCATTCAGGATGCCATTGCTGCTCCTTGCCTCCACGGTAAATCTCGACAAACTGCTTGAGAATGGCCGTCTGGCAGCCCTCACACTTGGACGCAAACAGCGTCGAGTAGTGAAAGTGGCAGTAGATTGAGTCGTCATACTCGTAGTAACTGTCATCAGGGCCAAAAACGGTAGTACACATTGAACACGTAAAGTGGTCGACGTGATATTTTCGTCCTAACGCCGTGATGTAAGAACCTCTCAGGGCGCCGTTGCAGACAAAACACAGCAGTTCTAATCGCTTGAAGTAGTCACTCTCACACAATGGGATCTGTGTGATGCCGTCCACGACCTCCTCCGGAGGCACCTCCGCTGGAAAGAATTTTGAAGAGCACAAATTCCCGCAGTCGGCACACACAAAACAGTCGATATGGTACGCCGCGTCGAGGGCACGCACAAACTGGCCCGAAATGGGTGTGTTGCACTTTTTGCATATTTTGGATTTTTTCGTAGTCGTCGTAGGCGATGTGGGTGGGATCATGCTCTTGTGTCGGTCTGCCACCATATTCCGTTGCGCTAGTGATGCCGGGATGGCGAGCCTATCTGTAGGCCTGGATACTGGCGTGTATGTAAGTGATGACGACCGTGGCTGGGCGATTTCCACGTTTATATTTGACGGTCGTCGCTCTGGCATGGTGCTGGTGGTTCTCTGCATCGCTGGTCGCGAGTTTGAGCTCAACGGTGTAAGGTTCTGTGATGCAGTTGAATTTGATGGCGTTAGAACGCTGGAATTCGAAGCTGTTTTGGTGAGATATTCGTTGCTCGTATTGGAGTTGTCCGAGTTACGGCGTTGAAAGTCTAGTTTTAGATCTTGCTCTATGCCATTGTTGAAGTCCAGCATGTAAACTGTGGACGGCCTCGAGAAGTTGATGGGTCGCGATGAGTTGTCAGACGACGACCGGGGTAGATATGTCTGGCTATTGCTGCTGGAGTGTCCTTTTTCAGACTTCATGGCCATCTGAGTTAGCTTCTGCTGAGCCGACGGCGAGTTAACCTTCTGTCCTCTTAAACAGCCTGGCCGTTGTTCTCACCACACCACTCTATTTGATTTAAGTTCCCATACCAACTTAGGTACATCTCATCTCGTAACGGCCGACTATTAATGTGACACATCACTATTTCCTTCAACACTCGAATCGCCAATTTGCTTGTGATATGAGTGTCGCCCCGCTTCTTCGGTATCTGGCCAGCGCTTAACTCAACGCTTAGTCCTTGTCGCTTAGTCCTTTCAACAATCTTTTACTGCTGGCAATATGCTGGCCACTCAGCATGCTCGCTTCTACCTCCAGCTGCTCTTCCTCTGCTGGACTGGTGTCTCCTGCCTAGATTCCTCGCTTGTCGTTCCCCGTTGTCTCCAATCAAATGACTACTCACCTTGCCTGTACCAATCACTAATTATCATCCGTACACAAAACTTCTGTCTTTGCAATCGCACGCTCTTCACTCAATGTCGTCGAATGTCTGTCCTGGCTGTCCTATGCTCTGTGATCGCTGACCGCTCCCCTGAAGTGACCCGCAACGTCAAGTCTTCTGTAGCCTGTCCTACTAACACCGGCCCTGTATGCGCTCGCCGTTCTGCGCCTCTAAACCTTATTGCGGTGCGTGTTGAGATAAAGAATGTATGTGTCAATATTTTGTAGCGTTCAGGAAACTGATGACCGCTCCACTGGGTTAGTTGCTTTTGTTGTGGCAGTTTTGTTTTGGAGTCACGTGAATCAGTTACCCTGGAGTGCCCCCATCACACGGAGGAGACTGGAAACACAGTCAGAGACGATATTAATAGCAGTGAAGCTAATTGTAGCGGAAGGTTTCGCGTTCGGTTAGGTTATTGCTACGCGTGCACTCCGCGTGCACTCTACGGTACTGTGCGAGGTCTTCTCCCCGGTATTCGAGTGACAGGTGGGTCGTACGTGAGTTTGCCGAGACCGCATCAGCTCGCATGCGAGCAAAATGGTTGGTGCCAGTACGTGGCGCTACGGGCATAAGGACAGCCTTTTGAAAGGTAGGGCGCGAAAATGTACAGTGAATATTTGAGAGGACAGCCACGGGCGCCGAGTGAGCGCCGTAGAATTCATTTCGCTCGTGATACTGCTTGACTAAACCCTCGCCGGCTCGGTGCTACAGTCATTCATGACTGTAACCACTGACTGAACCATGAATCATGTGTGACTGGCATATTTTAGGTGAGGCGGTGCACGGTTCAGGTACCAGCATGATAAGGCATCTAAAGCACCTGTCAGTTCGTCTAATAACCTTGGCAGCTGGTGAAGCTTAGTTCGCATCAATTTTGCGCAAACCCAGCCGACAACTGCTGGCCACTAGACTACACCGCAGCCACGCCCCTGCACAGTTCTAAGCTGAGCCGTTTCAACGGCGGACGTGTCTCAGCTAATTACAGAACTAGCGCTAACCCCAGGCCTCGATATAGCACGCTCTAGACTAGCCTGGTAGAGCTTCTCTGCTATGTGCTAGCTGCGCCCGGCCAGACTGCGCGCTCGGATAAGTGCTTGACCGCAGGTAGTATGAGGTTGTAACCAGTAAGTGCAGGCAGAGCGTGTGTAGTGTATTGCTATGTCCCCGGAAGGTGGCCTACTCATGTGCTGTCGTGGACAGTCGATGATCCGTCACGGTGACGTCAGGGCGCTTAATGTTTGCCCCCAATTTTCAGGGGCACTGCTCAATGTGAACAGCGCTTTGGTTGGTGACCGAAGGCACTCGACTGAGTGTATCAGACTTTGGAGATAGAATCGACTGGTGCGGGAGATGAATTTTCATTAATTCCAGCGTAATTGATTATTCATCGAGCATGCGGATCGATATCGAGGCACGTTTTGTGCGCACGGTCTGTTAAAATGGCCATTTTCTGAGATATCAACCTAAACTTGACGTCAGCATGAACTCACTCCACTGTACGCTTCAAGGCTCGGCCCATTGCATTTCTGTGTAGCATTGTATCAGTCCCACATCACCGCGCACTATATCTCGGCGCAAGTCTCGTAACCTGCGAAACTGAAATTAAATAAAGAAATATTATCTGGGTTCCCCATGACCATGCCCATGCACCAGACTATAATGTAATAGTGTAGCGGTCCAGCACCTTTCAGAAATTAAGCGACCTAAATCCCACGCTTTCGTCATCAAGTTAACTAGTCGCTGAAAGCGATAATATCATTGCTAAGTACATGCATGAACGTTGTGCGAATGGGGCCGCACATCAGACGGCACCTGTCAAACGGGCATAGCGACTGTCGCCGAGTCCCGAGTCGCGAGGTATTTCCTTGGCGGTGACCTGCCTACCTCTTTTTGTATTTCTAAGTTAGAAACGATTTCATCTCCCAAAAATTCCCGGCTCTGCCCGGCCGAATCTCGCGTCATCTTCATACTCACATCATTAACCTGCTGCATCTGATTTGGATCAATCTGGTTTGTCAATCCCAACAACGTCTTGGACACGGCCTCCGAGGCGCCAATCATTGGCCGTATGATAGCTATTGCCGCGTCCTGCGCGTTTCCACGCTCCGAATTCTGAGACTTGATGTCCACTACCGCGTCCTTCGCCATGGTCAAATTTCTACCCAGGCTGCTATAGGCCACCTGTAGTCCTTGAGCCACACCTTTTGGCTGGTCTGCATACAAACTGACGGCCTTCTGCTTTGGCACCGGCTCTTCCTCGTCCGAGTCCGACCAATTATCGTCAATGTTGTCGGAATAGGGCGACACGTATTTCCGCCTAGCCTTGCTGCCGCTGCCACCAATACTCTGTTCTGCGTTCTCCAATATGGCTTGAGTGCCTGCGGCCAGCTTGGCGCCGAACTTGACAAGCTCGCTGGTAGTAGTCTTGGCGAACTGCCAAGCGCCTTTCTGTATGCTCCGCACAATGCGGCCGTCCTTCTGGTACTCGCGCACGGGTACCACAACCAAGTCTTTCATACCTTCACCCAGCCGTATGATGCTTCTGACAGGTGCAAGGCCCGCCAGAACGCCACCGAGCTGCGTCGACCTCACGTCAGGCATCCAGATTCCATGTAACGTGGTGGACAGCTTGGGGAAACCGGAGATTCCGTACAAGACGATTCGTTTCAGAACCATCTCGGCCTCGTCGAGTATGAAAAAGTTCATAAACTCTGTCGTGTGACCAGACTTGAGACCCGCGTAGTCAACCTTCTTAGGCTTGTAGTCTAGCTTCACCTTGATGGGCCGAATGTCGAACTTCTGAATGAATATTATCTCCTCCTCAAGGTCCTGGGGTACGAATCGTTCGTCCTTGAATGCAAAGAACCGCGCCAGAAAATCAAGCGTGTCCTGGTCCACATGCAGTCGGACAGGCAACACACTAATGTTCATCACAACCTCGCTCGCGGGTAGATCTGCTACGGGCTTGACGGTGTCAATCACCACGTGTACCATACTCGCATTGAACTCTCTCTCGCCTTCGCTCCGCATATAAGTCATGAACTTGTTCCATGTAGACGTCGGCACATTGTCGATAATCTCCACATCGCGAATCTTGAGGTCCACTCGATTGAGAACCTCGCCTTCCGGTCCGCGAACCAATAAACCATCAGCTGTTCTCGTGGGCATTTCGTTGATGCTGGTAAAGACAGCCACAGAAGCCTGAATTTCGTACAGCTCAATCAGCACCTTGTGCTTTTTTGACCGCTTGAGCTTCAGCCTGTCCCTGGTGGGGCCTCCAATGCTCGAACTCCGCCTGTCACGGGCCACGCTGGTAGACCGAGATGTCCTGCCCGACTCGCTTTCGGTAGCATCGTCATTCAAGTCGTGGTTGATTGTCTTCCGCAGGCCCATGGGATCACGGCCACTGGGAATGCCAATGTAGATTGAGTTGAAGAGAATGTCACCAATTACTGGCATGGGCTCGTCTTCATCGTCTTCAATCGCGACAGGCATATCTGGATCTGTGTGGTTCACCACCGCTCGGTGTACTTCAGCAGCCTCTACTTCAACCCGCTTTACGGCCTTGTTGATGATATCCTGCGTATGCAGCCAGTCGTAGCCGTCGTGCAGCTTCCATGTGACTTTCTTGATATCCTGTACTTCAATCTTCACTGGCGGTGCTGGTGGCGGCTGGATGAGGCTGGGTCCACTATTCTTGCTGTTGAGACTGTTTTCACCAGAACTGCCGTCCTCTTTGCTGTGTGTCTTCTCGAAGTGGTCCTCCAAAAAGTCAAGCATGGGCTCGTGAGTCTGAGCTCTGTGCTCAAACAGCGCGGCCCGTCTGTCGGCGTTAAGCGGAACCACTCCGTCAGATGCTTTGATGGCTAGTGTACTGAGGTCTTGGTCGAGCAACAGATCCGCACGAGAGTACTCGCCAGACAGTGACCCGGATGAAGAATTAGTCCACTGAGACCGCGCGGCCTTGTCTGCGTAGTAGCTCTCCACGAAGTCGATGTTGGAAGGGATGTCGTCAACGACAAAGTCCATAGTAGCAGCGTAGGAGATGTGCTCATTGTGACTCCTTGCAGTCGCGTCACTAAACACCTGTTCGTCAATCTGTTCAAGAACATTTATCGGTGGAATCTCAGTCCGGAATTTGATGTCGTCAGTGCCTTCAATTGGCGGCTTCAGCCCGTTGACCATTTGGAGAAGAGTCTGAGTAGAATCTGCGCATGATTCGAGCGCAACCTGTTCGATGGCCAAGGTAATGTTGACGCTTGTCTTTTGCGAGGAGCTGTTTGCAATCGTCACACAGGAAGTAGCGGACGAAATCGAGGCAATGGGGGCGTATCCCTGCTGCAGGAAGATATGAAACTGATCAGTAGAAGGAATACGAGCCCGTCCACGAGAGGAGACATCGCGACCCACAGGCTCCAAATACTGCACATCGTCAATAAGGACCAGCGCTGCACGTCGAATGCTCAATGCCAAAGAAGTTCCGCGACTGCTATGACGCAATTCTGAGCTTCCATCTTTGAGGATCAGCTGCCCTTTCGAAGGCATATTAAGTGGGCTCAGTCCCACAACACAGTCCATGAAAAGAATTGGAAACTGCAAATCGTGTTCGCGGATAGTTGAAGTCGAATCGCTGAGATCCTCATCCTCACTGAAGGATTCCGGTCCCTGTGGACCCTTTGCCTCTTCGACGCCCTCAAACAGCTTCAATAGCCGAACATGATACTCGACGCAAATATTCCAAAATTTGACCTCGCTTGGGGCACCGTTGGCTATGGCAACATATGCCATGGGTTGTTCCTGAGTTAGTTCTACATCTCCAAAAATTAGTACTCACTTTTAGCTCTGGATTGGCAACGTGAATAAGCGGCAAATGCCCCACCGAGGGGTCAACGTCCGAAAAGTCTCGCGAAATGTACATTGTGCCCACAGATGCCTGGATTTCTGAAGACAAGAAGTTTGCCATCACGCTTCTGAAGTCCAGGTAAATCATGCCTAGCGATCCATCCAGCAGCAGCTGACAGTCGAGAGCCTTGATCTCAAAGCTGAGAGATAGCTTGTCCTCTGCCAGCCTCACTTTTTTCCGAGTCTTGCGAAGAATCGGCGGCCGATCAGCCTGCGCTGACTTAAGCCGAGATTGTATCCTGTTGACGTCGTGGAGAATCGACTGGACAACTTCCTGGGAAATGCGAATGACGGCGTTGTCTACCGTGAGCTTACACGCGGGCGTGACAAGTGCCCTGGTTGAGTCCTGTCGCTCGACCTCGACCTTGGAAAGAGCATCGTCAAACACAACCCGGCCGTAGCCAATGTCTATTTTGCAGCTGTCGTTGATCTTGACGTATATCTTTCCAATCTTAGTCGCGCCTGTCTTGTCTAGGCTGATGGGCAGGATCGTTGCGTGTATTCTGTTTGTGCCCGTGTCTATGTCAATGTTGAATGAATTTGTCTGGGCTTGAATTGTGGTTGCTTTGTCATCTCCCTCTGCAACGTTGGACGTGCTTGTCAAGGCATCAACCACTGGGCCAAGACTATCGTAAAACACAGCCGCACGCAGCATGCACTCTGCATCTAGGTCGACATATGCAGCCCTGGGTATCACCAGGGAAATTTGTCTCACTGTTTCAGTCTCGGCGATGCGCACCGCAATATCAGGCTCTTCGCTATGCTCAAACCGGAAGAAGCACTTGTCTCCGTAGTGGCCAGCGATTGATCCGATTTTGATGCGGCGGTCAGTTCGCGATGACAGGATCTCTACGCCAGAAACGTCCAGCACCGAGTCTGTACTCGTTCCCACACGCAGACTCTCCACGCCGATCGACTGAACAAACGCCTGGGACTCGCCTGCCTGCGCATCGCTTTGGGCCTTCTCGATCAGGGGAAGCAGGATTTCTGGAATGTCCTCCACGTTCAGGTCAACGTTTCCAATTTTGATATTGAGATCGCTCAGTGAAACTTCCGTGAACTTAACCTCCACCGAGTCTACCTTCACAATCGACGTCCTGATCTCGAGCGGCTGGGGATGCAGAACCGAAGACACCGCACTCATGTACATGCTACTCTCGAGCATCGTGCTATGCATCATGCTTTCCTCGTAATCATCGGGACTATCGTAGTCATCTTCCTCATCGTCGTGGTTGTTGTTCTCCTTGCGGACCCTAGCAATCTGGACCCCACTGGTTGTTATCGAGCGTACACCGGCCTCGTTCGTGGTCATTTCCAAAGCGCTTGTCGTCAGCTCCAATATCACATCCTCGTCCACCACTATGCGAATGGAGATATCGTTTAGGGCTATCTGCAGCTGCGATATGGCAGCATCCACCACCCTGGACACCACGTTGGAGAACTCGCCCATGCCATAGCCTGTATTGTCCTCCTCAACAATCTCTTCTTTAGGCAGTATACTGGCCGCCAGATCGGCCGTAGTCTTGGAGAGAAGCGTAGAAAGCTCCAGATCGTGGTTGGCCAGCGCTATCGTGAACGCTACACCGGAACCATCAACCTGTACGCCACCCACGCCTAGAGACAGGTCCAACTGCTTGATCCGGCCATCGCGAACATATATACCAGGGACATTGATCTTGTCGGTGTCGAGCTGTACATCCTTGAGCGCAAGGCTGGTCTTCGTCGTACCAAGACTGACATCCAGGTTGTCGAGCTCAAGGTTGGAAAACACAGCCAGCTTGCCCAGGATATACCTAAACACCCGCTTCTGTATGTTCTGGGGCAGCCATGACGGTGCCATGCTTTGTAGTGCTGTGGTCTGGTGCTGTGTGTGTGAGATTGCCCCGCTATCGCGTGCGCACCTTATCGATAACATGACCTCGCGTGTTTCCATGTGGCCAGATAATCACCACCACCGCGAATGATACAGTGAAAGCTATCTATACCGATATAAACCAGGGCTAACAATGGACACATACTGCCAGAACCTCCAGCCTTGCAGACCACCCGGCGAGCAGACGCAGACGTTGACAACCTAGTGGGCTTCTATTCGAGCAGACATATCTCACTGTTTGGCCAGCAAGTTCGAAGATACCATACGCAGTGGAGATGAATCGACAGGGCGCACCCTTATTCTTAAATAGAATCTATATTACAAACTTTTGAATTTTATCGTAACTTCTCTGAAGCTCCCTGCGGTCGCTTACAACTTCTTTCTCGCCTGGAACTTGCCCTTTGGCTTAGCTTTGAATCGCTTGTTGGACACATTCTCCTTTGTCCTCGTCTCTCCGTCGCTCTCGTCGTCAGAATCCTCGTTGAACTTTCGTGCTCGCTTGTATTTAAGCTTGTTCTTCTGTCCCTTGACTGGACCGTTCTTGATAGCCTGGACATAGGCGTCAATGCCGCTGGTTAGATCTATATCCTCATCGACAACATCTTCCTTGACGACAATCTTGCCGGACTGATCCTTGCCGAACTTATCCTTGAGGACCTTTCCTTGCTTGGCCTTTGGCTTGGACGAAGAAATGTGAGCAAGAGACTTTCTATCAAGCAGATCAAGTGGCTCGTCCTGCTCGACAATGTACTTTTTACTCTGTCCCTTCTTTCCCTTTTTGTCCGCGTCCTCCATCTCCTCGTCGGATTCGCCCTCAGAGCTGCTTCCGTAGATGGCTTCGTCGAACTCGTTCGAGAACTTGGCCGTCTTGGCCTTCGCGCCCTCTTCGTCCTCCTTGGCCTTGTTTCGCTTCGCCCGCTCCTTGGACTTTCGAATGTTTGTTAGCAGCTTCATATCCTCTTCTGGGAAGTTCTGGGCAATGACGTCGTGGCCGAACCGTCGAATGAGTCGCTCGATAATGTGCTTGACCTTAGCTTTGAAGTGAGCCTTGTGTTCGTGGGACCACACCAGCAAATTCTTGATGAGGTCCTTGAGGGTAGGCTCAACAATCTCGGCGGGGAGAGAGATGGCGGTAATCTTGACGAAACCCAAAGTGCTCTTGACGATTTCTCGGTTGTTGGAGGTCAGGAACAGCTCAACAGTAGAAGACAGCTCGGTGAGGGTCTCAGTATCAATGTCTTTTCTGAACTCAAACAAGATTCTGCTCAGCGAGGTAATAGTGGCACTAATCATATGTGGAGTAGAGCCCGCCAGACCAGCAGAAACCATGGTGAAGTATTCCTCCAGAGAAGCATCGGCATCGGGGGCGTCATCGGTCATTCCAGTGACCCGCGAGTTGTGAACCGTGCCGCCCTCCTTCATCTTGTATCCACACTGAACCAACAGGTTGTACGCAGCCTCTCGGGTCTTTTCGTTAACGTCCTTGGTACAGAGAACAGTCTCTGAGAGGATGGAAGGGATGAAATGTAGTCCATCCGAAGGAAGAATGTCAATAATTTTGTGAAGAGCAGTGAGCCGGGCGCCTCGAGCGGACACCATGACCTTTTCACTGGAGGCAATCAGGACGCCCTCAATGGTGTCAAGATCAGAAACCAGGGTGGCTCGGCCGTCTTCGGTCTCCGCCAGTCGGGTCAAGAGTCGGTAGGTCTTTTTCTGCAGCAGCGCGCTGAAGTCGTTGTTAATGAGGGTCTTGAAAACGTTGAGAAGAGCCTGGTGTGAGCTTTTTGGAATGTACGCAGCCATGGCCACAATCAAGTCGGTGAAGTTGAGACAATTCTGGAGGTGAGCGCTGTCGGCAAGCTTAGCCCGAACCTGCTTAGCGTCGTTGTTATCAGCTAGGGTCTGGGACTCCTTCTCCAGCTCGTCCAGGGACTTTTTGAGCTCAATGGACAGCACGTTGAAAGCCTTGGAAATGTCTTCAGAATCCATAATCACCAGGTAGGCGTTGATGCTCTCGAGAATGTAACCTCGCGAGTCAGGCTGGGTGGCCAGGAAGACGTTGGAAAGCACCTTGAGAATGTTGCCAGCAAAGTGCTGGACAAGGTACTCAATGTTCTGCTTAGCCTCCTTGACGGAGAATCGCTGGGTCAGAACTGGGTCATCAGTAACAACGCCGGTGGCGTACTCGCTGTTAGACTCCACAAGCAGTCGCAGGGCCTGACAGATACCTGGCCGGGACTCGACTCGGTTGTAGAGCTGGTTGACCAAGATTTCAGCAAACTTCTGATCCAGGGACTCCTTCAGGTCGAATGGAAGGTCGGCGTATTTTGGCAGCAGAGACCATATCTGATCGTAGATAGTTTCGTAGACCTTGACTTGCATAGCGATTTCCTTGTCGTCAGAGCCTCGTAGTTCACGAGCCTTGGCCAGAATCCGATCAGCCAGAGGAATGAAATCATTCTTGAAGTGAGCGAGCTTAGCGTTCTGAATGTTGTCTCGCAGCAGTGGCAGCAGCCAGGCTCGAGCAGGCTGCTGGTTCTTGGAAGGATCCAGATTCAGCGGAAGCAGCTCGAGGACAGCGTCTGGTCCCATAGCTCGAATAGCAGCTGCGATAACCTTGTCAGCGGCTTCTCGACCCTCAGAAAAGGCTTCCTGGGACCTCAGCGCGCCGACAACCTTGAGCGAGTTGACCAAGTGTGGGTTTGCTCGCCATCTCAGCTGGTCAAACAGACCAACCAGAACGTCCATGACTTCCTTCCACGCAGCCTGGTACGACACGTGCAGGAACGAAAAGACAGTCCCACTGATCTTGGCCAAGACCTTTTCAGCGTTGTCGAAGGTCCTTTTAGACTCTTTAGACTTTCCTGGTAGCAGCAGTAGCTCGTTTGAAACGCCTGTAGTGGAGACGGCGACCAGACACTGAGCAGCCGAGATTCGGATGTTTTCGTTCTCGGACTCCAAAAACTTGGAAATCAACTCAAAGAAAGAAGGCAGTCGGTTGAAAGCCTTAACTGGCTGGAAACTAGCGAACGAGTCGCAAGCCTGAGCGACCACAGCCAACCACGATGGGGCCAAGTGCTGATCGTTGACGGACGGAATGAGGTCCAAGATAACGTCCAGAATCTTGATAAACTTGCCCGGGTCCGAAATGCTCTTGAAAATGACTTCAAAACAGTCGAAAGCAGCCATCACCAGGAACTGATCACTAGTCTTGGATATAGTAAGCAGAACCTCACACAAGCCTTCGACCTTTTCCACGGGCCATGCGTTGGCGCTGGTAATAGACCGAACCAGTTGCAGAGCGTGGATAACCTTTGCATCCTTCTTTTCCTGTTTCTTCAAGTCCTTGAGCTGCTGCACCACGGCGGCAAGCGCGGTGTCGGCACACAGAGCGCCTACTGGGTGCTCAGTCTTTGGTGGTGGTGGAGCCCGCAACACGTTGCTGAGAGCATCCTGGGCTCTTCGTCGCACCTTTGGTCGTGGATCCAGGCCAAGAGTCAATAGACCAGAGATGGCGTTTCTAGGGGAAATCTGGGTTGGGTGAGCGAGCCATGAGTTGGCGTCCTGACACAGCAAAACTGTTTCCAAAATACCAATAGAGGATCTCAACAGTGGTGCATCAGACTCTGGATTGGCCAGAATCAAGACAAGCTTGCTCAGAATAGGGGCAAACTTGGCATTAAGCAGAGATTGCGAGGTGAATGGTGCAACCAGATCTAATAGATAAACAGTCGAATTGGCCAATTCCTTGTTGGTAACGGTTGTCTCGGTGAAACTCTGGTCAAGAAGCGATAGTAAACTGACAAAATACGCAGCTGCGCTCTTTTCTGTGTTTTCTTCATCCAAGTTTTCTTCAATGGCACTCAAAATCAACGCCAACTATGTTAGCGAACAACACGCGACCAGAAAAATACTCACGTGACTCTGGTGAGCAAGCTTAGAGCTCTTGTGAGCTCGAATCTTGTCGAGCCGCTCATCAAGAGAAACCTCTTTGAGCTGTTGGCTTAAATCATCCATGTTGATTTCGTCGAGTTTTTTGAATATTTTTTTTCACTACATGTATCATTTGCCTATCTACCCTAGCCCAGGTCATGTGACGCCCTAGCCCTAAATGATTGGTCACGTGATTGTTTTAATTTTACCACGGGCACAACCGGTGGTTCAAGTTTGTCAAATCACTAAACGCGCCCGACTTCGGACTGCTAACAACAATTCAATGCCTTCATCGTGAGGGCAAGCATGTTTGACGTCCACCTTCAGCTCAGAGCTCCGCCAACCAGTTTTCATTTCTGCAGAAACACGAGTGAAACTCGTATCGTGCAACACCCCATGCTCCTATTCCGCTAAGCCAAAACGCTAAACTATACCTCCGTCTAACAAGGTTTTCCTCATAACAAACCAGAACCCCGGCTTAAACTGAGCCGCACTCTGCGCCTCACTCCCTGCGGCACCGGCAACTCACGTGAGACCGGCGGAAACCGTTGTCTGAAATCTTAAGCCTTGCCCGAGTCACTGCCGGGGTTTGTCTGAGGCGTGACTCAGACTAGCAGACGCTTAAACTACTCAATGCATATACATTACGCACTCTCGGAGTAGCCTGCCCCGGCGTCGACTACGTAATAAGTAACCGGAACACGCAAATGATCCGGGGCCCCTCACCCCTCACTGGGAAGCCGGTTGAACAAGTCCGGGGTTACAGTCCGGGGACCGCGCCGATGCAAGTAACGGCCGAGTAACCTTATGGGGTCCGACGGGATACCGACTTGGCTTACGGCGTGTTGGGAGTGGGCGTATATAAGCGCACATTTCCGAAATTTAGATATTGGTTCTCCACAACCCGTTGATATAATTCTGTTCAGTTGATTTGTGCGAATAAGATGACCATCGAAACGCCAAACGCCACCAAGCTCATCATCGATACCGACCCAGGTATTGACGACATTTGGGCTATACTCATGGCGCTTAACACGCCAAACGTTGACCTGAAGCTGATCTCGCTCTGCTTCGGCAACTGTAACACCGTGGACTCGCTTCGCAACATCACCTCCATGTTTTACGTGCTGGAGAAGGAGCAGAAGTGGCGAGCAGAGACTGGCCGGAAGCTGTTTGGCCGAAACGACTCCAAGCCCGTGATTGCCGTGGGCATGACTACGGCTATTGACGGCACCACGCTGGACGCGACCTACTTCCACGGCCTGGACGGTCTAGGAAACGTCCACTCCAAAGCTCCGCACTTCACGGCCCCAGCCGACTACCAGCAGATCTTCGAGAGTGGCGTCACCGACAAGGGATCATTCATTGCATCTTCTAGGCCCTCGTACCTGGAAATCCTAGACGTTCTGCGATCAGAGGAACCAAACACTGTCACAATCGCTGCTATCGGCCCGGGCCAGAACCTGGCCAAGGCTGCCGAGATCGATCCAGAGACCTTTGCCCGGGTCAAGGAAATCGTCATGATGGGTGGTGCCATTGATCTGCCCGGTAACAGCTCGCCAGTGGCCGAGTTCAACGTGCACGCTGACCCTGTGGCTGCTGCGCGTGTCTACGCTCTCACTGCTAGAAACCCAGCAGTGACGCTACCTCCAAACAGTCCAGAGGCCCTGGCTAAGTTCCCAAGCCCAATTAAGGTGGCTCTGGCACCACTGGACGTTACCCACCAAAACAACATGCATAGAGACGATTTCCTCAAGACTGTCGAGCCCCTAGTGGCCGCTGGATCACCACTGGCAGAATGGGTCAAGTACTGGACAGACAGTCTGTACGCCACCATTGCCAGTCTGAATATTAACGCCGAGCCTATCGAGAACTGCCATGACCCCATCGCCGTGTGGTACTGCATCAATGACAAGAAGGACTGGGTTATCAGGGAAAACGTGGATGTGCGAGTGGAAACCACGGGACAGTGGACTCGAGGAGCTACAATCACCGACAAGCGAGGCCGTGTCAAGTCCGAGGGCGCTGTGAAGGGCGATGTCGAGAATTGGCTGACAATCGGCGACGGCAACAATATCGATATTCTGACAACATCGCCGTTCGGTAACGGTTTAGAGTTTGGCAAGCACATGCTGAAGACTGTGTTTGAGTAGTCAAGACCGCTCGCATGCCAATACCTAATAGAGCTGAGTGCTGGCATTCAGAAAAGTCATAGAGGATATACACTAACGATTTATGATTAGCCTTATGCGTTTAAAGTGAATCGAGGGATCGATGACCTGTGGCGGCGTGAACAGGGGAAAACCAGTGTGAGCAGCGTTTTCATTTGTTCCAAAGCCCTCTCTGTACCTAAACGGAAGGGTCTTGTCTTTCCTCTCAGGTATGAGTCGTGGAGAGCTTACAAGGAAAAGTTGATGCAGACAACCGGGATCCCGTAGTCTGCGGGCAAGGAACAGCCAAAACGCAGTATGGCTGTTATAGATATTTCACCACTGTCGCTAACCGTAGGGCTATTGAACGACGCCGAGAGGTGTCTATAGGCGAAAATCCATCAAGAGACCATTTGTTCCAGTTTCGGCCTGGGAAATGGTGGCCGGATTCTGAATCTGCTGTTATAGCCTGGCGGCACACTTTCGGGATTGAATTCAACCAGCTCAACGCTATAATATCCTTGCGTAGACCTCATGAATCAAGACTCCTCTGAGTCCAGAAGCCGCAGGGTCACGTGAATCATTGATTGCCATAAACGTGTGCGGCTTGAAAATCCCACCGACTCGACATGCTAAGGGCCGGACTTCTACGCCCTCGGTTCTTTCATTCCGGCAAGAGGCTGCTGAACGAGTACCAGGCTCTCTCTTTTGACGCCTTTCGACTAAAATTTGATGCTCTGGAGAAACCTCTATCCTCGGAGGAAGCTGTCAGCGCTCTGACGGCATGCTCGCGACTCAACAAGCTACACAATGATTCTCTCTCACCAGACTCGACGCTCGGGGCAATGGAAGGCACCCAAGAGCTGTTTGACAAGGTAGCCAACAGCGACAAAGTTCCTGTGAGCCTGGAGACACTGCGACAGTTTTTCACTTCTTCGCCATCCAATGGTGAATGCATACAGCTCATGGAGGCATTCTACAAAAAGAACAAGGACGCCTATATCCCCTCAGAAGTGGCATTGATTCCTTTCAGGAAGGCCACGTACAACGCTGAGTTCGAGGACGCTTTCAAATTTGTGGACCTGTCCATCAATTCCCCACAATACAAAAGCATGATCAAGAAGCAGTGGTACAGGTACGCTGGCTACTGGGCCGGCGGTACTGCATCTATTCTTTCGGGTGTTGAACTCCTGCTGCAGAGTGGTCTCGTTGGAGTGTGGCCGTCTACCTACATGATCCATTCCATGGTATTCACTTACCTGCTCAGTATAACAGTCTACTCCGGTCTAGCATTCGGCGGCCGAGTTTCGGGAGCTGGTGATGTGCTCAAGTGGGCTCAGGGAACGATCACTACGCACTGGTACAGTCACGCCAAAGAGATGAAGCTGTGTTCGCTTATCGCCGATATCAACAGAAACCTGCCCGAGAACCAGGGCGAGTGCACACTCAAAATGAAGAAAGACCTGCTAGAACGACATATGACGGTCATTGAGATGGAGGACGAGACCATGCTCAAGGAATACTGGGCCAGGGGCGGTGATGGCATGGAGTGGGTGGAACCAGACCAGGACCCTGCTGAGGTCATTTGGCGGGAGCGAATGGACCGAAGCACAGCCAGGCGGATCAAGAGTGGCTCGGCTTACTCCAACAAGCCAGACAATTTCCAGTTTGACGAGGCGACGGGCAAATACGAGTGGAAGTACGAAATGACGGTACCACACGCCTCGCTAATAGACACAAATAGAAAAGCTCTCCTGACTGAGAGCGACAAGAAGTCGCTGCCGGGAGCGGACAAAGAATAACATGTAAATAGTGTGACATAGGAATGATGATAATTACGCAACAGTGCGCATACAATGAATGTTTTTTGCATTATTTACATTATTTACACGCCTTACCCGCGATTTAGTCAGAGGGCTCCTCATGATTAGGCTTGACCGTCAGCTCACCATCCTCAACAGTAACTTTGACAGTCTCGTTGTTCTTAACGAGTCCCTTAATCAAGTCAAAAGCTAGAGGGTTGAGCAATCGCTTCTGAATGAGTCGATTCAGTGGTCGTGCGCCGTAAACGGGATCGTAGCCGTTGTCAACAAGCCACGTCTTTGCAGCGTCATCAACTTCAAGATGGATACGTCGGGACTCAAGTCTCGCCTCAACTTCTTTCAGTCGAATGTTGACGATAGACTGTAAAGATTTCTTCGATAGTCGGTTGAACACGACAATCTCATCGAGCCGGTTGATAAACTCAGGCGCATAATACTTCTTCATTTCATCAAGGACCTGCTGCTTGACTTTGTCGCTAACCTTTCCCGATTCATCTGCTCTGTTGGTCTCGGAGATAAGATATTCCTGGCCAATGTTGCTGGTCATGACAATGATTGAGTTCTTGAAGTCCACCTTTCGTCCCTGGCCGTCAGTTAGTTGACCTTCATCCAGCACTTGAAGCAGGAGCTTGGAAACATCTGGATGCGCCTTTTCCATTTCGTCAAACAAAATGACAGCGTACGGCTTTCGTCGAACTGCCTCTGTGAGCTCCCCGCTCTCCTCGTAACCAACATAGCCAGGCGGTGAGCCAATAAGTCGAGCAACTGAGTGCCTCTCCTGAAATTCGCTCATGTCGAATCTGATGATTGCGTTTTCTGTGTCAAATAGGAACTGAGCGACAGCCTTAGTAAGCTCAGTCTTTCCGGTACCAGTAGGGCCCAAAAACATGAAACTGCCGACTGGCCGTTTCTCGTTAGTGAGGCCTGCTCGCTGTAACAGTACGGCGTCAGCAACGGCTTTGATGGCCTCGTCCTGGCCAATAACTCGTTCCTTAATTGCATTCTCCATGAAGAGAAGTCGGTCTTTTTCTCCCTTCATCAACGACTGGGTAGGGATTCCCGTCATTCTTGAAATAACCCTAGCAATGTCGTCCGAGGTGACGGATTCGTGTAGCAAAGACGAGGGATCTTTGTCCGCGCCATCTTTGGGTACCTTCCTTTCCAGCTCTGGGATTAGGGAGTACCTGATTTCTGAAGCCCTGCCAAAGTCATTGTTACGCTGAGCAATTTCCAAGTCATTCTTTGCCTGCTCGAGTTCGTATTTTGCCTGCTTGATTTGCTCAAGGCCGGCCTTTTCCTTCTCCCAGACTTCGTTAAGACGAGCCACCTCGCCTTGCTTGGCCTTGAGGTCGCTCTCCAGCTTCTCTCGCCGTTCAATTGAAACTGGGTCGGTCTCTTTCTTGAGCGACTCGAGCTCAATCTGGATCGTCATGATGGCTCTGTCGAGCTCCTGAATACTGTCTGGTTTAGACTCGTGCTGCAGACGCAGAGCCGAGCACGCCTCGTCGACGAGGTCAATCGCCTTGTCCGGAAGGTATCTATCAGTGATGTACCTATTTGAGTACACCGCGGCGGTGACCAAAGCCGAGTCGTTGATTCGTACACCATGGTGAACTTCGTACTTCTCCTTGAGCCCACGAAGAATACTGATTGCGTCCTTCACCGTCGGCTCCGAGATCAAGACCGACTGAAACCTTCGCGCAAGCGCTGCGTCCTTCTCAATGTATTTTCTGTACTCGTCTATTGTGGTGGCACCGCAGCACTGGAGCTGGCCTCGAGCGAGTGCTGGTTTGAGCATGTTTGAGGCATCGACGCTTCCCTCACTCTTGCCCAAGCCCAGCAGAATATGAAGTTCGTCAATAAATAAGATAACATGTCCTTCTTCTTTTTCAAGCTCTTTGAGAACGCTCTTGAGACGCTCCTCAAATTCGCCACGGTACTTTGCGCCGGAAATCAAGCTCGCAAGGTCCAGTGACACCACCCGCTTCTCCTTAATACTGTCCGGCACTTCGCCCTTAACAATTCGCTGCGCAAGCCCCTCCATGATTGCCGTCTTTCCCGTGCCGGCCTGGCCAATAAGCGCCGGGTTGTTCTTGGTCCTTCGCGCCAGGATCTGAATAGTCCTCTTGATCTCTTCGTCTCGGCCGATGACAGGGTCCAATTTGCCTTGCTCTGCCAGCTTCGTGAGATCAGTACCATACTTCTCCAGCGGGCTGATTTCCGCCTCATTGGGAACCTGCTGAGATCCCATTCCGTAGCCTGGGGGCGGCCTGGCGTAGAACCGCTTGGCTGCAATTTGCGTTGGCCGGGCCATTACCGCCACGCTCGGAGCCACCCTCCGAGCTAGTGGAAGCAGAAGTCTTGCATTTCGCGCGGTCACAAGTGTTATCCTCCTTAGCATCTTGAGGAGCGGCAGCCATGCGATGCTTTTATGTGCTGCGACATGCGCGACCCTGTCTTGCCAGAAGCGTCGAGAAGGTTCCAGCCAGCGTCACATGACCTGTCAGGTGAACCAGCGCAAGATAACGATAAGCTACCGTAAGGCAACAAAGATTAGATGCAGTGCGCAAGCGCGATAAATTACAATAAATAGTTAGCGTGTTTACTCCCGGGAGTGAGACGTGCTGGGCTTGTCATCATGATAGTCACCGGGCTGGAACCCAGCGACAGGCGCGAAAAAGTGCTGTGGCGGAAGCTCCTCTGAGGGCCCGGCAATATAGTCGTAAATGTCATCGTCGTCGTCAAACATGGCGTGGGTCTGGCTGTACTGAGGCTGTCCGAATTCGTACTCATCGTCTTCTGGTTCCTGGGGCTCCTGAGGCGCGTGCGGCCTCAAAGGTTCCAGGCTATTGATGGAGCGGCTTGGAGAGGGAGATATGGTATCGCCTGTTCTGACTCTTCCCAGTTTCCCTCGTCTCACTGGATGCAGATGGTGTTCGAGAACTGAGGGCGCCTCGCTTGAAGAAGTGCTAGAGGTGCTTGTTGGCTGCAGGTCAGAGTGGTCTTCTGGGATTGGCGTGGGTGGTCTGAACGTATTTGGCGTGTTGAACCGCGGAATGTCCTGGGCATCGTAGACCGTCCCCGTACTGCTTGCAGAGCCTCCACGGTGAATGATCCACTGAATAGTGCCTTTGAACAGGGAAAAGTAGTATCTGCTCTGCGAATCGACTTTTTCTGAAGAGTTTGTTGTTTTGCGAGATATGGGTAGCTCATCAGCAGACCCGCCATCCTTCTCCTTGCTATTAAACGATGAAAGCTGGCTGTCGTATATCTGCTTGCCCATAACCCCCTTGTCCTGCTGTTCCTTCTCAAGCTTTTCGATAACGTCCACCCACTCCCAAACGACGACAATGGCCGCTGCCCGCGAGACCGACCGCGCAAACGCCGCCCAGCCCTCAAACCACATGTTTATAATGCCCAAAATCAAAAACACCAGTGGCGCAATTATCGAGCCAATGGACAGCGCCGCCACAGAGACCGTGCTCCACCGATACGCATACTGGCGCTTCAAAAACGAGTACACCAGCACGGCCACCGCGTACAACACCGTAATGATGAATTCCGTCAAAATGTCCATCACGTAAATGCCGTTGTGGAACCTGTGAAGATACACGTCCTTTGGCGACGCGAAATTCGCAATGCTCGAGAATATTAGTTGAATCACCGCCAGCGTTACCCCCACTATCTTTATTTGCAACTGTGCCTTTCTCCTGGCAAACAGCATCACTGCGACCTGAACGTGCGCCAGCCACTGCACAAACGTCGCTATAATCCTAAAGGCCTTGTAGCACGTGCCACCCGAGATATAGTTTCGTAGCTCCTGTGCGTCCTGGTAGCCGTTGTTGTACTGAAACTCAAGTCGATGTGTAGTCGACGCGAGCCCTATTGATAGCGATACCGCAACCAGCAGAGTCGCAATTTTCTGTAGCCACGGCCGCCGCTTTTGTGAAATCATTAGCAGCAACAATAAGAGCCACGCCATTACCGCCGCTGCTGACGCTGTGTATGCTATCGGGGTGACGCTGCCGTAGAACGGGTCCCGCTGGTATATTTTTGAATTAGCGTCTCCAAGCTCTGCCAATAGCGTCTCGTCTTCACATCCTGGAAGTAAATATATGCCTAGACTGGTGACTGCCACCTCCACCTGCTGTCCTAGGTCCTCGTCGAAGTAAGTTATCGTCCCCGCTGGGACGGAATAGAGCTGGCACGTCTGGTTGAGATAGTCCAGCTCAGAGCCCATCGCGTAGCCTCAAAGCGTATTGTCCGTCTTTTGTTTCTATCGCAGTGCAGTCTGCCGCTCGTCCGGCTGTCGTGATAAGATCTGATATGGTTTTGGTTGAAGATCTTGCTCGGCTAGGAGCACTGCGCGCTGCCAAGACTGCGGACCTATCGCCGGTTGGTGCACAGTGGCTGGATGCTACGGTTACCGGAGCACGCCAGTATGGATTTAATGAGGTGAAAGAAACGTGGATTTGTATAGGTGATGAAGTACGCACTGAGGCACCTGCAGCCGCCTCTCACGGCGCCTCTGAATGCCCTGCATACTGACACGAGTATAATAGGCTTGGAGACAGCGACTGAAACGTGATTAATAGGGAGTTGCCTAAGGCTTAATTTCATTAAATTACTGGTCTCATCACTTCTTATCTAAGGTAACTGACAGTAGACGTCGCGCGCATCTCGCATGACAGGTCTGATAAGGGAGTGAAGTCTTCTAGGGTGAAATCGTGGACTGTGAAAGATTATATACAAAATTTCTCATTAAAACCAGGCTCGGTCCAGGAACGGTGTAAGGGCTTGTAGCGTCCTGCCGCTGGGTAAAGCACAACTTGTCCAGACGTCCTGTCGTGTCCCATCTTGACGTGTGATGAGACTTTCAAGCTGCCTATTTCACAAGACTGACTTGTTTGAGTTCTTCCTGCTAAGTAGTCGCAACGAGAATGGCTCGCTCCCGGGCTAGGTCATAAACAGAATGACTCAGTCGCTGCACTCAGTCGCTGCACTCAGTCGCTGCACTCCGTCGCTACGCTCCTTCGCGCGCTCCTTCGTGCTCTTCGTGCTCTTCGGGCGCTTTCGCTATCGACAGGTAGCCAACATATTCGAAATAACCCCCAGCAACTGCTCGTTCTCGCACGCAGCAGCCACTCGCTCTTTATCGTTCAGCTGCTTGTTCACCTGGTTCTCGCTCTGATGCGTGCCCTTTCGCACGTTGATGGTCACCCTGAACCTCGGCGGTAGGCACCTGTCCAGCCTTACCCTGATACCCAATCCAATCAGGGTCGCCAGACTGCAATGTGTGATAGTAGGCGTAATTTCCACCAATACGCTAGCCATCTTGGCCCTGTCGCCGCTGTCCTCAACGTAGATATGCTCCAGATTCACGACAGCCAGCTGGCCCAGAGTCAGCGGGTGCTCTGGGTCGGAGATCGTCGAGATCAGGTCATAAATCTCCTGTGAGTCAATAGGCTCTTCGTAGTACTCATCGTCGGACGAGGCCGATGACTCGTCAAACAAGGAGAATGAAGGGCTCTCATAGTCGGCAAGAACCTTATCCACAAGGCTCTTCTTCTTCTGTTCTGCCTGTTTTCTCGTGGGCAGGGCATTTTCGTCCAGCACGGTAGGGTTGGCGTTAATGACGTCGCCGCTCATTTTGTCAGTTACCAGCAAATTATCCGTGGTTTGATCAGCGTAGCTAAATTATCAGCGGTTGGAACAGCGAAGGGCTTGAGGCTAGTGTTCTGCGGTGTTGCTAATGTTGTGCGATGGTGATGCACTGGCATGCGCACATTACTAATCGCCATCAGTGGCCCGTCCAGCTCTGGCAAGAGTACTCTCACTCGCCTACTGAGAAACATCTACCCAAACACGACAATTGTGTATCAGGATGACTTCTACAAGCCAGACAAGGATATCCCAGTGAATGAAAGAGGCCTTCAGGACTGGGACTGCAAGGAAGCGTTCGATATGGAGTATATGCAACAGGTTCTACATCACATCAAAGTGACTGGCGAGTTTCCCAGCGATTTTATCTCCAAAGAGGAAACAAACCACCTGGGACCGTCCAATGTCGATCCTGAGCATGTCGCTCAGTTGAAGGAACGCTACGCAGCCAAGTTCGCTGATACCAGGATTGTTTTCATCGATGGAATCATGCTTTATCATCAAGACAGCCCTGTCCTCAAGGAGTTCGACATCAAACTCATGGTCCGGTCGCGGTACACTGACTTGAAAATGCGACGAGAGGCGAGAAAGGGCTACGTCACCATGGAAGAGTTCTGGACCGACCCGCCGGGCTATTTCGACGATATTGTCTGGCCGGGATACCTCAATGCGCATAGTTATTTGTTCACGGATGGCGTGGAGAGCGAGCTAACAGGCCAGGCGAAGGAGATGGGGATCAGATTGCCGTCAGGGCTGGATCACAATATGAAGGAAATGTTGGAATGGGCTTTGGAGATTATAGATGAGTCGTGCAATCGTTAATTACAGTGTACATGCTTCTATCCTGCTCATAAGCCTATTTCTCGCCCAGACGCACTCCCGCACCCTTAGTTCGTTCAGTGGCGCTATTTAGTCTTGTCCCTGTGGTCTGGACCGTAACCCAGTTTCTCACAAGACGCACTCCCGCATCCTTAGTTCGTTCAGTGGCTCGCGCTATTTAGTCTTGTCCCTGTGGTCCGGACCGTAACCCAGCTTTTCAACCAGTGCCTTCATGTCCTTACTAACCTTCTCATGCAACACATTGACATCGTCCTTAGTCAAGTCCTTGGTCTCAACAGGATCCAGAACCTCCACTTCAATGGTTCCGGACTGGAACACTCTCTTCTTGAAGTTGAAGATCTTGGAGTAGTTGCTGGCCACGTATGGAACAAGCGGCACACCAGCCTGGACGGCAAAGTGGAAAGCGCCCTTCTTGAGCGGTAGCAAACCTGGCTCAGTGAAGTGTGATCTAGTTCCCTCTGGGTACATGGACACGGATCGTTTCTCAGAGACAATCTTCTTGGAAGCGGCGTCAAAAGCCTTAAGAGCGTCGGTCCTGCTTGCTCGGTCAATAAAGACAGTACCGCTCATCATCATGAACCAGCCCAGGAATGGGTAGTACATGAGACTTCGCTTAGCGGTGATGCTGCAGTACCGTGGGAAGGTGGCGGCCAACACGATAATGTCCAGCTCGCTCTGGTGGTTGGAGATGAAGATAGCTGGTCGGGTCTTGAGCAACTCCTTGTTCTTTACCAGAACTTTGATACCAAACAACCTGCTGCTAACGAGGTAGAACAGCCTGGCGCAGAACCACTGGGACAGACTCTGTTTGCCAATGAGGGTGAAAAAGGCAGAGGAGACAGTGCAAACCAGGGCGGTCAACATCATGAGCACCACATAGGTAATCAGTCGGGTGTAGAACTGTAGCGGTTTGATGATACCAAGGTAGCCCAGTACAAACACTCCCAGAGCGCCCTTGGGGGCATGCCTGAGAAGACTAGCGACGTCAGCCATGTCTATGTCTAGTGTATGTTCCAGGTTGAAATTTACCTCCTCAATGTTGGGGTGGTGGGTTACCTCATCGTCACATGTCACCATGCGCCGCTCGAACACGGTCCTGCAGAGTGTTTACAGCTAAAAGCCGTTAGATCGAGAAAATTATCAAATCACTGTACATTATCTAACATTTATACTTTTGTCATTTTATCATCCACTGCTCGCCTATTTCTTGCTCTTCTTTTGCTTCTTCTTGGAGCCGCCCATCTCTTGCTGGTAGACCTCCTCGGCAGTCATTCCCTTTCTCTTGCCTTCCTTCTTGGCCTTGATGGCAACAGTTCCCTTGCCGGCCGCGGCATTCTTTAGCTCGGCAGCGTCCCAGTCAGCCTCCTCAGTAACGGCAAAGTTCTTCATGGCAAAGCTCTTGATCAGCTCCTTGGCTCGCTCCTTGTGGGCCGCAGCATCCTCGTCGAGCTCCTCCTCATCCTCAGACTCTTCAACGGCCTTAACGGATTTAGTAGGCAAACCATCAAGCTCATCAACATCAGCGTCTCGAATCTCCTTCATGGAAGCATTGATGTCGCTGGCCAGGATATCTCTGAAGTAGTTGGACAGCTTTCGGCAGATCTTGGCGAAGATGGCCATACATTGGTTGACGGACAGCTTGAGCTCGTTGGCTACGGTCTCCATGTCTTTCTTCTGCAAACCGATACCCAGCAGAATAGCGCACTGGATACCGGAGAGGGAAATATTGGAGGCAAACTTGTCGCTGAAGTAGAGCGAGCCCAGCAGCGGTAGCAAGTCCACAATCACGTGGTAATCCAGTCGGTTGTTGGCGTAAGAGTCTAATCGCTTGAGATCAAACGGAGACAAAAGATTGTCCAGATCGCCTCGTCCCAGTCCTTGTCGTTCTGTCTTCTCAACCAACTGCTTCGCGGCCTCGATGACGCTCAAAGATTGAGTAGCGGTGAAGTTTCTGAACTCAAAGGCAAGCAAGTTCAAAAATCGCTTGTGGAAGTCCTTGGAGAACTCGCTGAGCCAGTGGGAGTTCTGGCCTTGTAGAACGTGCAGCATAACGCAAGTGTGCTCGCCGGTAAGTTCGTTGGCGGTCTGTCGCAGGTACACTGGCACAAAGTTGGCTCGCTTCCAGAACTTGTGCAGTGAAGATGTCAGACCGTAAGAGACACCGAGGTAGTTGAGTCGCTCTGGTCGTCGCTCGCTGAGGTTGAGGAAGAGAGGTGGCATGGCCTTTGGATCTCGGACTTTGACAACATCTGTAGCAAGAGTAACGTTCTCGAGCTCTTCGTCGCTGACTCGCTTGACCTGGAAGTCCTTGTTCAATCCAGAACTCTCAGAGATATCGGCAAAGTTGCCCTGGTAATAGTCCTTCAGGAGCTCCAGAGCCCGGGAACCGTAGCCCTTGGACATAAAGTCTGGGTTTGTAGCGATTCGGACGACTCGAGCGCCGGAAAGTGTAGCGAACTCCTCATCCTGGAACTGCTGAGACACAACCCATGGGATCAAGTCTCCGCCGGCCCGCTTACCACTGGCCAGAGAGTTGAGAATGCTCTGTTTAGAGATCTCACCTTCCAAAGCAAGCTGGACGACACAAAGAGGCTCGGGCAGGTTACCGCTGGACTCGTCAATAGGAGGCAGCAGCACAAACAGCTGGTGTGCTGGAGCATCACTCAGCAGCTGTAGGTCGTTGGGCGAATTCTTGTAATGACTAGCCACGTAGAGACCCATGACCTTGTGTAGGAAGGCCTCGGAGACCGGGTGGTAGGAGAACAGAGTGTCTCGGTTCAGGTAGTACAAGTTGCATTCTGAGGGGTGTGGCGAGCCAATGTTGGAGTGCCTGGAGACCGAGGCAGTGGCGTCGAGACAGAGCAGCTTGTTGAGCCACTTTTCGACTGGGTCGCCTGGCGCGTAACGAATTGGCTCGTCCAGGGCAATTTCCTTTAGAGATCGGCCCCTGACGGCGCCGGAATCCTGATTGGCGACGGACTGCACTCGTAGGTCCTTTATCAGCTTCAACGACAGAGATCGGCCAGTACCCTCGTAACCGTTGATCGTAGAGGCCATAAAGACCAGGTAGGGCCCGATAAGCTTCTTGACGATTGGAAGAGGGATAGCGGCGGCCTCATCGATAACGACCAGCTCAGCTTGTCCCAGAACGTGAGAGTCGCCTGGCTGGATGTACTGGATGGTCTGTCGGTGGGATTGGAAAATGTTGACTCGCACAATAGCGTTGTTGAATGCCGGGTTGGTCGACTGGATAATGTCGTAATCTGTGTGTTCCGTGTAGCCAAGAACGTCAAATCCCTTGAATATGAACTCAAACAATGTCTTCAAGTTTTCTGGCGACGGAGAAGTGATGAAGATGTTTGAGTACCCGTGGGCGACGGCGGCGGCAATAGCCAAACCCATAGCGGCAGACTTTCCTCGACCTCGGCCGGCAGTCAAAGCCACGGTGTTTCTCAGGGTCTTTTCAGAAATGGACTCAACGAAAGACATGATGGCCTTAGCCTGATCGACAGTCTTGGCCTGGTTGACCAGTGCCGAAACGTGCTCCACACCCTCGAGGGACTCCTTGATGGATTTGAGCTTGAGCTTGTTGGGGGACTCCTCCTCATCAGTGATTGGCAGAGGCTTGATATTCTTACCGCCGGAAATTGGCAGCACGTTCATCTCGTCATCAACAACCAGACAGTTGGCACAGGATCCAAGCGACAGAATGAATCGCTCGTTGAATCGAGCGACAACATCATCGTGAGCCTCGGTTCGGTACCGCGAGTGAATGTCCATGGTCATTGTGTAGAGCTGCTTGAGCGAAGTCATTGATTTGAGCAGCATCACCACTATTCCACCTCCCTCAACGGTCTCTATCGTCCTGGCAAGAATATTGGGGGTCATGGCTTCAAAATCCTGCAGAATACACATGCCGTAGGTGTTACCCAAAATGTTTTCAGTCTCTTTGTAAAAGACATATCGAATGTCCTGAAGAGACAGAAAGAGCTCAAACGGGTCCTGGGAATTTGGATCTCGCTTGCCCTGCTTAATATCCTTCTTGATCTTTTGCTCTCGCTTCCGTCGGTGACTGGTGAAGCCCAGAAGTTTGTGCTTGTATGCCCAAAGGATTCGCTTGTTGTGTTTTCCCTCGGCAACGTTACTCATGAGCAGGTGCAGGTTGGGCAACTGGTCCTTAGCATTGTCGCCGACGATAATGAAGAAGGATCTCTCGTTTTTCTCGACTCCATTCTTCAGAATCGTCCTGATCCGCGAATCAATCACTTTTTTGACCATGATAGCGATAGTGAAAAATAATTTTCGCGCACGCACCGCGAACATCACCAACATGTCCAGCCCACAGGAAGAGCGCATGGATGCCTCGTCGGCTTTCTTGGGCGAGATTACAGGGAACCAGGTTGTGGTTAAGCTGAACTCTGGTTTGACGTATCATGGTGAGTGCCTTGTTTGACCCTCGTGTGCCGTGTCGTGCCCGTCATGGCACATCTACGGTGTTAGCCCATCTGCAGTCTACGCTGTTGATATACTCGATTAGCGTAAACTCAGTTTTAATGGAGCAGGTGGAATTCAGTCAAATATTGATATCAAAACGAGATTTGGTCTTGACACGTGCGTTAAGCTGAGAGTGAATGTGGTTAGCTGGATCTTAGCTGGCCCTCGCACCAGATTGGACTTTACGGAATGTACTAACCCAGGCCGGCTCCAGTCCGTCGATGGATTCATGAACATTGCCCTTGAGGAGACCAAAGAGTACTCTGGTAGCAACTTGACCAATGACTACGGTGACGTATTCATTAGAGGAAACAATGGTAAGTCCATGGCTGTGATCTGACTAACATAGTTCTGTACATCTCTGCTGCTTAAATACTAACACACATCACGTGCCTATCTATCCTCATCTATAGCTTTGATCTGTGAAACAAATAGCAATGTACTGTCGCAAGATGTATTCAAGTCAGGGTCCGCGCACAAATGCAAACACCAAAACACTGTGTATTCACTAATCCCACTAACATCACTAATATTCATTGATAAGTCGATACGCGAGCTTGGATCATGGAACTAATCGTCCATGATGGGTCCCAGGACCTGAGAGATGCCTTTGCCATTGCCCTCCAGTCCTACCCTGAGCTAACAGAAGATCAATACACTTTCCGAATAGGTGACTACCAACGCAATCGCGATCTCCACTGTGTGATAACGTCAGAAAGCATTGATGCCATTGTGTCTCCAGGAAACTCTTTCGGCTTTCTTGGAGGTGGATTTGATGCCGCTATTGCCCAGTACTATGCAAAAGCCTCAGGATCCAATACAAAGAAAGTCACTCTAGCGCTACAACAGTATCTACAAAGGAACTGCTTGGGCTATAACCCACCGGGAAACGCCGTGATTGTCGACATGAAGACAGAACTTGACAGCGATCAAGACGTGGCGGTTCTGATTCACACGCCAACGATGGTCCTTCCTAGCATCATTAGTCATCCCTCGTCGCTGATATTCAATTGCGTATGGAATATCCTAAGCGCTGTTCACAGGTACAACCAAGAGCATGAGAGGCCAATTGTGAGAATTCTATTGCCTGGGTTAGGCACCGGCCATGGTGGAGTGCCCTACAAGTCTTGTGCTAATCAGGTGCTGGCAGCGTATCATTTGTTTGTGCAGGCGAGATCCGAAGGCGTGTTTAGTTATGAGATGGCCGAGAACTTTAACGACTCAATAATCAACAGTATCTGATCCCACCGACAGTTCTGTTTGACGATTCGGGAGGAAATTTTATGACTTTGATGATGAGAGGATAACGAGATACAGTGCATTGAGGTCAATAATATGAAGAATGAGAAACAACGGACGGTTGTCACTGCCCAAGCGCATAGTCACGTACTGGTCTATTCACTGGACCATGTGCTGTGTAGTTGATTACTACCTTTAGTTATGCTTTGCTATGAAGAACCTTATCGCGATAAGATCCACCCTAACCCTACTTCAAGTGCGGCTCTGAAATTTTCGAAAAATTCCTGGCTGCATATCATGAGTGAAAACAATGAGCAGACGGGGCATCCTGACCTGATGTTAGTGAGCGATATGGAGAGCGTGGCACATGTGAAAGTGGAAGCCACGAGCCAGCTGGTTCAGGAGAACAGTCAGGTTGAGGTTGCTGCCGCACCATATGGAGTGACTGTCCAACCGGAGATGATACAGCCGGAACTGAACGAGCGGGAGACTCCTGTTGAAAGCAGGCCAGAGCCAGCTGAACACAAAACTGACTCGACCGAGACCGCTGAACAGTCAGAGGTGTCGATTCATGAGCAAACCGAGGTGAAGGAAGAGGAACTTGAAGTTTCACAACCACCCGTTGAAAAGGTTGAATCAGTTGAACTAACAGCTGAACCAACAAAATCAACTGAGCAGGCCTCTGATCCAGTGGAAGCCACGACAGCTGAGGCTAAGGACGTTGAGATGAGCGAAGCTGAGGAAAGGCCTGAATGTTTTGAAGCTGTGCCTCCAGAATCGAACGAAGCCCTGACTAAAGAAGAGGGTCTATCTGGAGAAGTAAAAGAATCTGAAATTCAAGACGCAGATATTCAAGAGCCACCCATTGAAGCTGCGCTAGAAACAGCCAGTGAAGAACCAACCGAGGAGAACGAAATGGACGCTATCGACAGGGCTTTGAACAATATGAAAAACGAGTACTCATCAGACAGTTCGAGCGACGCCGACTCCGATTCCGACGGCAGTTCTAGCGAGTCCGAATCCGACTCGGAGGAGCCCGTCAAGAAACGAAAAAACTCTGTTTGCGAGTCAGACGATGAAGACAACAGCGGTCCACTGCGAACGAAGAACGAGGTTGCCGAAGAACCAGCGCCCGAGCTTCCGCCTGATTTTGCGCTCACGCCGGAAATGAAGATCCAGCACGTCGGAGAACTTATACAGGTCTTTGAGAAGAGCGCCGTCATCAAAGCGGCTGTCTCTGGCGAGTACCGAATCCTGAAAGAGCACTCGATTCTCTGCTTTGAAGACAGGTCGGTCATTGGCCTTATATACGAGACGTTTGGCCGAGTACAGGAGCCTTGTTATTTGGTCAAGTTTAATGATCAAGAGAAGGTTGAGGCCATACGAGAGAAAAGAGGACAGCAAGTGTACTACGTGGTACCCGCTTCTAACTTTGTTCTCACGCAAACTTTCAAGATTAAAGGCAGCGACGCTAGTAACTGGCATGACGAAGAGATTCCAGTGGAGGAACAGGAGTTTTCAGACGACGAGAAGGAGCGAGAGAGTAAGACCAAGAGCAAAAAGAAAAAGCCTTCAGGTCAACCTAAAGATGAGCCAGCCAAGCAAAACAAAAGGCCAAGGCCTAACCCGCGCCAACATCAGCCTCCTTATCACCAGCAGCATCAGCATCAGCATCAGCAGCCTTATCAACAGCCGCGTCCACCTCACCAACCTCATCTGCCTTATTCGCAACACCAGCAGCCTTATCAACCCTACCAGCAGTATCCACAATACCAATCGTATCCACAACCGCCTTATCCACAACAGTTTCCACAACAAGGATATCAATTCCCTAATATGCCCAGCATGCCCAACACTCCCTGGCCGCAGATGCCAATGCCTCAAATGGGCTATTACGCTCCACCTGGCAGCGCTTACCCGGCTCCAAACGCATATCAGCCGCCGAAACCCGCGCCATATGACGATAGCCTCTCCTACGACGACGAATCCAAGACATAGCCACACTAGATGTTTTATTTATTTTCATTGTCCAAACGTTAGCTTGGAGTAGATGGGTAGAAATAGGATCCACTATGCAGATATCAGGCAGACCTGTAAATACGTGTAATAATACCATAATGGATTACGCCAGGCACGCCTCTACTCTGTCCTGACACCAGCCCAAACTCATCTGGTCTTATTCTGCCACAGAAAAAAAGCTTTAATTTCTCACTTATTCCGGGAATAAAGCCCGAATTTTTTTATTACACGTACCGGACCGTACGTAGTTACGTAAAATAAATAAGAAAGCAGGGCTCATGATCTTTCAGAGCGCTCCACGAGGCAATTGCGGCCCTCGTGCAGTATCTAATCATGAAACTAGCGAGCCGGGCAGCGAAAAGTGCCGCTCGAGTGTTGGTACTCGGCCAATAAACGGGCGCGATCGTCTTGGTCAGGACATCATGATCAGAGTGGAGAGCGCTCACAATGATATTTTGACCATGCAGCAGGTCACCACAGCCGGTAATTGAGCCTCAAACTCTCAAGCTTCAGTAAATTCCGAGTCGAAGTAATTACGAAATGCTTCTATTAGAAGATTGTCATTAGCCATTATGTACTGAAACTAGTTCAGGAACCCTTTGCATCCACTGGAGCCGCAGAGACATGGAATTCGTTCTTCCCCCAGTTCTCGCTCAAACTTGTAGTCGTAGGTTAGTTCTTCGTCTATGTTAGTTCTTTTCTCGCATCAAGCCGTCATACTCACTTGCAGCAATATCCCTCAACGCGTAGATAACAATACGTTTCTGTCCCTCCACCTTGATGATTTTAGCTGTGCAACTCGGTGTGCAGCAATGATTGATAAACCGTGCAATACCGCCTCGCTTTGTCGCATCAATAACGGTCGTCTCGTCGACCCGGAATAAATAACTGGAACCAATACCTGATCGGACATAGTGGGCCTCACGTATGTCTGACAGCTCGGCTCGCACAACCTCGCCCACATACTCGATAATCATCTCATTCGCAGCAATCGGCTCTATGGCGTATAATCCCCAGTTGTGGATTGCCGACCGCGCAAACTTGACTGGCTTTTTTCGTTTCTTAAGCTGGTTGAAGCTTAGAATATCAGTCTCGGTGCTGATTGTCTGAATATCCTGGACCAGTCGTCGGTTGTTGGCTCTGTTAAGACGTGAGCTCTGAACAGTACTGCCCGCATTAGTGTCTTTATCGTTTCGTTCTAGAGTGTCGATGGGCTTGTTCAGGCGACGTCGATGCGGCAAATACTCCGCTTTGTTCAGATCCGAGGTCTTGATATAGCCACGGCTCCGGCTGGATGAAGGCTGTGGAATCTGTAGCTTTGGATTAGGCAGCACATCAGGTCCGAATTCAGCAAGCGCCTTCCGTCTCTCTGCATCATTAAGTGCATTGGTCTGTCGCTTTTTCCAAGCCCACACCTCTGCATTGCTCAGATTAGCCTCTGGAACTTCACCAAGAATAGCTTTCAAAAGTGCCAGATCCTCATCGTCCTTGACCAAATGTTGAAGGCTCTGGAAATGAAGCGGCGCCTCGAGTTCGTCAATGCACACGGGCAGAGGTTTCGGACCGGCAAATGGCGTCCACGTGAGCTCTTCCGTGTCTGGAGGTAGAACATCGACTGGAACATCAACCTCGTCCATCTCGACATCCTGGTCGCTTTCTTCCGATTCCTCTGGTTCAGGCTCTTCTTCAGGCTCTTCCTCCACTTCAGACTTCTTGACAAGCTTCTTGAACTTTCTGGGACCAGCCTGAACTTTGGCCTTCTTATCTGGCCGCTCTTCTTCGTCCTCAGAAGATGAAAACTCTGCAGCTTTTGCTTTCCGTGTGGGGATCGGCGTCGAGACAGAGGACTCCGGTGTGCCTTTACGAGTTGTCAGCTCGCTCTCATTCTCCTCCTCCGAGTCGTCGTTCAGAACATGATTGAGGGGCCGCAAGTTCTGAAGTTTCTGGACACGCTTCTTGGGTTTGATGGTGTCGTACTTTCGCTTGAAACTGGGTAGAGCCTTGATTGCCTCCATCACAGAGGGCGCCTCCACCTCTGCGGTGTTGTTCTGCAGCTCTGTTGGCTTTGTTTCTGTCTTCTGAAGATGCTCAAACCGACTAGGATTCAGTAGCTCGAAAATCGCCGGCGCAACTACTCGTTCCTTGACGTCCTTCCACAGCAGCGCTTGAAGCTCTCTAGCGATGGCATCAGTGGCTTCTTTGAGTGCATCACGAGGCTTTTCCTTTAGTCTCGGAGTAACATCCCTGCTGTCCCTATCTTCGTTGAATCGCGAAGGCTTCTTCTTGAGATGGTCGGTATTCAACTGCATTCGCATACGGTACTCAAACAGCCTCCTACCGTCCATATCATCGTAGCACTCTTTAGCTTCTCGCCGACTGTCAAACGCGACATAGAACCCAATTTCCGTGCACATGACCTTGACATAATCGTAGTTTCGCAGCGCCTTCTTCACATCCGACTCGTAGATTCGCTTCACGGGTAAATGCTTGTCCGCAATGAAAATATACGGCCTGTCCTCAGCAATTGACGGGATCCTGTACTTGAGCTGTTGAGCAGGAGCCTTTGGTGCCGGTTTGGCTTCGGCGGCCTTAAGTGCCGCTGCTTTGGCCGCTGCTGCTTTGGCCGCTGCTGCGCTTTCAATCACAATTTTGTCTATAATTGATTGTGCTTTTTTGCTGTCCTCGTCCCACTCCATTTTGACTGCGCTTTGCTCCACCTTTACCCTCGTGGCCATTGCCTTGGCCGCCATACTATGCGCTTTATCAGCCTTTCCCTTAAACCTCAAATGACACATACCCAGCGATGCCCCGCTGGTCGGATTGAGCAGAATTTCGCATGTCTCAACTTCGCCAAAAGTATTAAACGCCGCTAATATAGATTTCTTGTTGACCAACTGCGGCAGGCGGCTCACCAAAAGCTGTGACTGTGGAGGCGGGCCCACTGAGTTTTTGTCGTATGGAAATTTCGGGATGGGCAAGGCGCTGAATGCAAAACGGGTGCCTTTGGATGTGATTTTGTGATAATGCGCTTGGATTTTGCTTCGCGGATCAGCCTCAGGTCGGTTCTCGTTGGCCTGGACTTCAAACGTCCGGTATTGGGCCGCCTTGCCTTGCGACTTGTCTTTGCTCAGCTCGGGGTCATATGCAATTTTGAATTGTTTTCTGGTCAGTGCTTCGTCAAATGTGATGCTGGGGGTGTAGTACGGTTCCGTTCGAACAAAAGCCGCTCCGTTGGCGAAACTCTCCGTCACCGGCGATTCGCTCTCCGGTTTTTCAGCATCGTCGGACTTCTCCTTGGCTTCAGGCTTGGACCCAGATTTAGCTTTGTCGTCAGTCTCTTTGCGATCACTCTTGTCGTCCCTTCTGTCCCTGTCCCTGGGCCTGTCCCTAGGTCCGTCTGACCTTTCTCTGTCTGACCTTTCTCTGTCTGATCTCTCTCTTTCAGATCTCTCTGGCCTATCAGATCTTGGCCGCTCCCTATCGTAGTCAGATCTGTCGTACTTGTCATATCTGTCTGAGCGCTCATACTTTTCACGATACTCGCCGTTGCTCCGGTCGCGGTCTCGGTCTCTGTCGCGATCCCTCTCGTACCGGTCACGCGAATCATAGCCGTTTCTCGAGTCGTACCGTGAATCGTACTCCCGCCTGTCTGAATAGCCGTTGCGAGACTCGGGATACCGCTCCCTATCATAGTCGCTCTTGACAGGCTGAGCGCGGTCCGGGAAAAACCTCGTCATATCGGAGACTCGGCGCTTCTCGGACGGCATGTACCGCGGGCCCGTAGGCACAGGTCGCGATCGATCCATTATTTGACATAGGCCTGGACGTTGGTTGTATATTGAAGTTGAACGCGCACCCGACACATCTCCACAACGCGTGAGCACCGATCCGTTCAGCGAGGAGCTACTATAGATATGGCCTGAGGAACTCTATTTAGCACTTGAACTGGACAACTCGGGTTTGTTCGACTGAGGTATGGCGACTAGCGAAGGCTGCGCCATATCGTTTTGAGCATATGATGGATCACCTCTGGACGAATGATCTTGACCTCTGATTCTTCAAATCTCAGGAAGTGACTATTCTAGGCTGTCTTCAATACGTTGTTTGTTCAAATCGTTGGTTAGCGGTCACGAGTCACTCGCTCTTTGCTCCAATACAGCCCATCCTGTCAGCAACTTCCTAGCTAATACCAATCACAATCAAGTGTTCACTCGATTCACAGCAGTACCTGAATATTTTGCATCAGACATTAAGCCTGAAATGCCTGGCGCTCGCTTTCCCCATGTTCCTTGACTCGCACTTCTATGCACAGTTATGCATCTCCACAACATTGGCCATCAGCAGACATACGCCATGAACGCCATCTACAATTGCTCCATTCCACAAAAAACATAAGCTCATCTCAAATCCCTCTCTCGTACGCAAGTTGGAGTCCAATTCTTTATTAAACCACTGTAAATTGGCTACTTAGTTCGGATATGCTTGAGCTTGTCTGGGTAGTGCTGGAAGTTGGCGGAATAGCTCTTGACCTTGAAGTTCCTTTTGTTTGTCTCCTGCACAAAGTAGTCCCAGCCCTGGTTAGAGGCGAATCGAATAGCATCCTCTCTAGTCCTGAACTTCATCTGTGTTCCTTGCATGTAATCACCGCTGGACGCCCAGCCCATCAGATCGTTCTCCCATCGGTTGGGCTTGCCTAGAACGTCCCAATCTAGTCGCCATGAGTTGGACCCCCAGGTGCCGCTCTGTGTAGCGGGCTTGCTCTGCTGGTAGATTCGAACCACCCGCGAGTTCAGCTCTCGTGGAGCTCCGGAAGTCACCTCGCTGTCGATTTCCTGTGTGTGCTGGGGCTGTTGAACAACATCTGGCTTCGTCTCCTGTCGAACCAGCAGCGTGGTGCTGAATGGCCGGGCTAATCGAGGCACCCGTCTCGCTATGTATGCCATGTTGGTGGGTTGATTCGAAAAATTCAGTGATTGGTGGGTTTGAAGTCACGTGATTGGGACTTTAAGGTAGCAAAGTTCAAAGTTCGAGAGGAGAGCGGATAAAATGGGAGGTGAATTGGGAAAGAAAACACATCTATACTATATACAGTCGTAAACTTATGCGAGGAATAATTGCGGAGGTGGGAATGCTTGGAATCGTGGAGAGAGCACCAGTACTACGCCAGGACCTTTAGCATCTCATTCGTATCGGTCAGCTTGCTTCTAACCTTGCCGCCCTTCTGACCCTTCTCTGCTTCGTGTTTGTCAATCTTTTGCCAGTCCTCCCACGTCACCACGCGTGACTTGATTTCGGGCGCAAGGGCCTCGAAACCGCCCCGGTCCGACGTGTCCAGACGGCCCTCGTGGTAATCTGCAATCAGCGACTCGGCGACCTCAAAAGACTCCCGCATCGTCTCGGCAATGACGCCAGTGGGCCCGTTCTTGACCCAGCCGGCAACGTAAAGTCCGGGAATGTGTCCAGTCCGTCCGTCTGGCAGCTGACCAACCACTCGACCGAGGTCATTTGGAATGACTCCACGAGCAGCGTCAAAAGGCACGCCAGCTTCAGCCATCCCTGGAATCGGGACGCTCTTGTAGCCAATACTTCGGAAGGCAAGCTCGCTTTTCAGCAGTTTGTAGGTGCCGGTTCCAACTGCTCGCGCCGGTGAGGTGATATCTGACTGCAGAAGAGAGTTGACTTCGAATTTGATAGCAGAGAGGGTATTGGGGTTGGAGGAGTGTCTGTAAAACTCAACCGGGGACAGAAGGTAATCCAGGGACCAGGTCTTCAATGACGGGTCGTTGAGCCTATCGCCATTGATTGTAGCAGCTGTGGCCTTGTCGAGGACTTGGAAGATTCGCTTGATTGGCCTGGATAAATGATTCATGAAGGGCCTGTACTCTTTCGTGTACTCCTCTTCAACAGGGATCATGGCCACGCCCGGTTCATTTGTGAGTTCTCGGATTTCCTTAGTGGTGAAAGCGCTCTGAAGGAATCCCCGCCGTCCAGCGATTCGAACGTTCTTGACTGTGCTTTTTTTGAGAACCTCATACGCCTGTTCGGTGATGTCCGTAGACTTGAGCCGAGAAACGTCGCACAGCAGTATTCTGGCCACGTCTAAAGCCACGTTACCGTTGCCAATAACCGTAACGTCCTCGGCTTCATTCAACGGCGGGTTGAGATTTGCCATCTCCGGTAGGCCATTGTACCAGCCCACAAACTGACGCGCAGAGTAGACTCCGGCTAGGTCTTCTCCGGGTACCTTTAGTGTCCTGTCTTCGCTGGAGCCATAAGCAAAGACAATTGAGTTGTAGTGCTGTCGGAGGGCCGCCACTGAGATGTCGGAGCCTACAGAGACATTACCGGCGAACCTAAACCGCGAACTCTGCGCCACTTCCTCAAACTTTTCCTGGCAGTTCTTCACTTCTGGATGGTCTGGGGCCACTCCGAACCTGCTCAGGCCGTATGGGACGGGGAGAGATTCGTACAGGTCGACAGCTGACGAAGGGAGTTTGTCCAATAGACGATAAGCGGTGTAGAAACCTGCGGGGCCTGACCCAATCACGGCGACCCTCAACGGTGTGGAATCAGAAGAACACCAACGAGTAGCATTAGTCCTTATATTGCGTATACTCAAATGAGCTTGCCTGCTTATGGGCCTAGCGGCCCATGCGGTCCATGTCATGATGTCACGCGGTGGGTCACATCAAAAATTGCAAGCAATCGCACACACACGATATCTCGCCCGACTGAACGCCGCCGGCGTGTGCCATAGACAGCAGCAACCAGACGACAGACCGCGTATATACAATACGGGATGGCAGACGTCAAAGAGGGCGAAGGCCCCGATGACTGGCGGGACGACGATACCGCGAAGGAAGAGAAGAAGAAGACTTACAAGTCGCAGAGCCTCAACAGCATGTTTAGAAAGCAGGCAGAGAAGGTTGTTGTGGGAACCGAAAAGGTTAAGGTTGAAAAGGTCGATAAGGTGACATTAGGTGAGTTACCCGCTCCCCACAGGAGTTCAGACGGGTATTGGTATCCTCTATTTACAGTCCACTTCTGATTGAAGGATTTTCATTGCTGAAGAACTCTTCATCATATCTGTCTGAGTGAGGTAATCCACTTCAATGAAGTGAATGGCTGAATATGATACTGTAAGGGCTGTCAATGGATGTTGAGGAGTATTGAGGAATGTGACGTGGGCGACGAACATTATCAGTCGCAAACAAGCAGGGGTTCAGTGTGTAAACAAGTTATCCATTGACGTTGCTATCGACACTGTCAGCGGACACTGTCAGCGGTAGTATGGCGACGACAAGTGACGGCTATACACGATGGCTACAGGGTACGTTGACAAAGGTCCACAGCGTGTCAATGAAGCTTAAATGACAATGGCGGTACTCGATTGTGACATACTGAGCTTGAAATGCTTAGTCAGCTTGGCACTTTTTCGAGCTTGTTCAAAACTACGCTGGAGAACTGTTGTGCGTACAAACGCCATGTTTGTTCGCTGATATCGGAGAACGCCGATACTTGAGAGCACGTTGAGACCTCCTCACACACCTCACACTCCCTTCGGTTGTGTGGCGTACTAATTTAGCAAAAAAGACAAAACCGTCACCCTCCCCGACTCTCAAGCCAACGGCTCTGGCGACGGCGACAGGCACGTACAAACTAGCGCCAATGGTGCGGGAAAACTCGCAAAAGCCATCTTCACCCAAGCCAGAAGCTTCCTCCACGGTCTGGAACAAACCTGACCAGAAAGTCAAAGAAAAAGACATGAACGAGCTTAGCGAGGAAGAGCTGTTGAAACTGGGCATCCATCTCACTAAACGTCTCTCAGCAGCAGAGCCCAGCACAAGCACAAACTTTAACTGGGCTGAAGACGACGACGATACGGACTGGAAGCCACCGATTGATATGCCACCGATAGCCGAAATTAAGAAGGCCAAAGAGGAAGAAGAAAAGAAAAAAGTGGCACCATGGGTTAGTGCGGCCTCCAAGACCACCAACGTCGTCTCCATTGGTGACCAGCTCAAGGAATTCAGTGACAAGAATAGGCGTCATGTTGGGCCTCAGCTGCCGGCTAATACCCCGCATTTTTCGCGGTTCAGGGACCAGCAGTGGAATGATAGGTATGGCAAGGAGATGCGACACGACAGGTTCTCTCACTTGGAGGATAGGTACCGGTATCAAGACCCCGAGTCGCGCTACCGCTCTGATGCGCCGCCGCGAAAGGAGCTGTTCAATCCTCATTCTGGACACAATGAGCCTCTGGACAGAAGGCCGCTTCCACCGAGAATAATCCAGCGAGGTCCCGGTGTCGGGCCTGGCGATCGACGTGGTTCAATGAATGATCCTCATGATCGGCCTGATCCACGGGATTTGTCCCCGGGACACCCAGTCATTCCCCGCGACCGTTCTAGGGAGCCAGCTGTGCTGAGAGAGCCTGGGCCACGTGACCGGTCCCGAGAGCCAGTTCCTGCGCGAGAGCCAGTTCGGGAGCCAGTCAGGGAGCCTATCCGAGAGGAGCCGCAAGAAAGCCGGGAAACCGGTGAAGTTCCGAAATCGCAAGAGGAAATCCGAAAGGAACAGCAGGAGCTGATGCGAGCAGCCCGTGAAAAAGCCCGGAAGCGAAAAGAGGAAGAGCTGGCGAAGGAGAAAGAACGACAGGAACACGCGAAGCGAAAGGCGGACGAGATTGCAAAGAAGATAGCTGAGCGAGAAAAGGCCGAGAAGGAGAAGAAAGATCTGGAGGATAAGGAGAAAAAGGAGAAGGAGGAGCGGCTGAGAAAAGAACGCGAAGAGCGCAGAGAGGCTGAGCGGAAAGAGCGTGAAGAAAGGCAGCGAAAGGATCGAGACGAGAGGCACCGAGAACGAGAAGAGAAGCGAAAGGAAAATGAAGAGCCACGTGACAAGAAGACCAGCAGAAACAGAAGCCACAGTATCGACGAGAACCAGGCGATACGGGCCGTCAACTCCATAATTGGAGATGAGGATGAGAAACTCCCAACCAAGTTGTGGTCAGAAATTTCCCGATCCAGCAGCACAAACGGCTCAAACTCTTCTACGCCTTCCGGCTCGCGGCTCTGGAGCAGCAATAGGAGCTCTGATGGTCTTTGGGGTCCTTTGAACAACAATCGGTTCGCTATTTACAACGGTGGCCGGGAGTTTAAGGACGACGACAAGAAGATGAGGAACCGGTTGTCAATGCCTCCCAGTGATAGCGAGGTGTTCAAGCCAATTGGCGATGAAAAGTCTGGTTCCTGGAAGCGATCGCACTCGGTTCCGGAGAAGCTGCAGCCAAACACGTCGTCAGGTTCCGTTTCACCATCCGTTGCTTCGTCCTTGGGCTTCAACACCACACCGGATCAGCTTCGAGGCTTCTCGAGGTTCTTCCCGTCCCCAGTGGTTGAGAGCGGATGGAATGATAATCCCAAGACTCACGTGACAAGGGAGTCGCTGCTTCCCCATAGCCACCACCACCGACAGCACAGTCACAGCCACAGTCTAGACAAGACGAGCCCGCGGGTAGTGCTGCCCCCAGGCGACGAAGAGCCCGTTTTGAGCAGCATTCAGGCGCTGCAGAGCACAATTGCTCAGAAGCTGCGGCACAGCGACGCGCTGCCCATCCCTGTGGCCCCCATTGTCTCGAATATGCACGTGGGGGTCGACATCCCATTCCCGCCGCTGGCCCGGGACCGGCTCAAAGCCAGCAGCTCAGACAGCAGCAGCGCGAGCAGCAGCAGCGTCTCTGCTGCAAGCACGCATACAGAGGTCAGCGACAAGATGCAGGCACAGACCAGCACGCTCGACACGTTGCTTGTGGCGCTTGACGACAAGAAACTAAAGGTCAAGCTGCTAAGCAAAGAGGTTGAGCTCGGAGACCTGGACTCGGAGCTGAATTGCTTCCGAGACCCGGTCAGGGAGGCCCCAAGGGGATTCTCAAACTCGCTGTATTACGTGGACGCGCAGGATGCAGTTCATCGAAGAGAGTACACGGTGAAACCGGGAACCGTGCCAACGCTGAACTGGCAGATCAAGATCCCGGGACACGCGAAAATTTTCAACATCGCCAGGCCGGTCAGGAAGCGGGGTTTCTTCGGGTCTCGACCGCGGGGTAGCGGAAGGCGTTAGTCAGCCAATCGAGCGAAGCAGCCAAGCTTGCTTGGTTGCCGAGCTCTTGTCGGCAGCGTAATTCTTGACGGCTCCGGCCATGAGTATACGGTTGTAATGGTAATAAACCGATGGTAATCGTACCCGCAGTAGACTAAACTTTAACAATGACGTAATCGAAATTCCTGCCATTCTGGCTCCGGGCCATGATGACCTCATTTACAATATAATGTTACCCCTGGCTTCAGCGTCACGTGACTGTACCTGATTCACCTTTAGAGCGTATACAAGAATCGCCATACACAACAGTATTACGTTTTGGCTTGACACAGTGCGTACGTGCGCTGTGCCCAAGATAAACCACCCGCAGCGCTTATGCAGTGCGTGCAGCACATGTCGGGTAATTGTGCCTGGCTACGTCTCCTGCCCCTGACTCCTTGATCCGACAGTAGGATAATCTACGAGCGTGAAGCGATGGGTAACGCTCGATCGATTACCTAACGTGCTGCGTTGTTGGCTATTGGGTTTAGTACCATATGCGGGTAGAACAGCACGCACGGTCGGCATAGATCGACGCGCTGATGAAACAGATGGCATCTACCTTGGGTAGGATGCGGGAGACTAAAAGCTAGGCTGGATTGTGTGGCAGACCACTAGCGGTAGAACATGTTTCAGTAGGCAAATAATAATGTGATGGTTACATAACGTATTTTGGAAAGTGTTGCGCCTTACGTAAGATATTATTAAGGTGCGTTGGTAGCGGGTCAGACTGCTGTGAATATAAGGTACTGGAACAGAATGAAATAGAACCTTCCTAGCAGGCATATCAAGAATAATAAGGTTGACGTATAGTTTGTTTTAATAGGTGGAAAGTTAGGGTTTGAGTCGGTACTAGAGCAGTAGTCTCACGTTGGGACGAGTAGCGCACTCTTTGTCTCCTTACACCACAGATGGATCCAACCGACGCCGTCGACAATGACGACGAGATTCATTACTGTCGAAAGTGCAACAAGGTGGGTTTTTACCATCAGCGAGGAATATACTAACTCAGGCGCTCGAAGAGGGAAGGGCCTATGAACTAGGGGGGAACCGTTGGCACGTTGACTGTGAGTATACCTGTGCTGTAGGCACCTAACCAGTGGGGAGAGAAATGTTTGTCTAAAAGGCTTGAGAGGGTTAAAGAGAGAGAAAAGAATCTTTACATTACCATCCTTGTTGGTCGAGACGTCGAGGCTGACAAAATGAGCGCAAGCGAGATGACAGCTCAGGAGGAGACTGAGGAAAGGGATGCCGAGAAAGGCGAAATTAGGCATCTGCGACGCTTTCACTCGTGCGCTGTATTGGTTTCTCGGTGGCGCTATTTTTGGCGATAGCGCCAGTGGAATTTCGCAGACCGTGATACTAACTCAGGCTTCACATGCTCTTCGTGCAATTCCCTGTTAGACTGCGACACAAACCTGCTGGTCCTAGGCAACGGCAACCTGATATGCAACAACTGTTCGTACCGGTGCCATGTCTGCAACAAAAACATAGATGACCTCGCCATCCTCACTGGCGACCAAGCATACTGTTCGACGTGTTTCTGCTGCCGCAACTGTAAAAAGCGAATAGAGAACCTGAGGTACGCCCGAACTCACCAGGGCATCTTTTGCATGGCTTGCCACGAAACGTTGCTGGCCCGAAAGCGGAGGGCGAAGCAAACTCAAAAACCAGCCACAAGCCCTACGACACAGCGACCTAGCGCATCTGCCACGTCCAGTTCGAGTTCAGTGCGAAGGCCGCCCGTTGGGCTATACCAGACGAGTAGCCAGGGCGGCTCGGCGGTGCCGAGCCCGTCTTCGGCTAGTGACTACAGAGACAAGTCGCTGCCGTCGATTCCAACTCCAGACTCGGCCTTCATGTCGCCGGGTTTTAGACCACAGTTGTCCACAGAATACCCGGCCGGCCCGTCCCCGCAGTCTCCACCGCTGTCGGCAAACCTCAGCTCGTCAAAGTACAGGCGGTCTATGCAACCGCCTGCGCGAACTGAAAGCCTGAATGGACGACCAAACTCTATGAGTCTGGTGGGCAAGACGGACCTGAGTTTCAACTACTCGTCCCACTCCGCTACTGCGACCGTCACAGAGTCGAAAGCCAAAGAGGACGACAACTTCACCATCAAGCTCGACCCCTCCTACGACGACGATAGATCTACACTCAAGGAGTTTAGGAGAGAGTCCAGCTCAACTACAAACACCGAGTCCACGCACAAAGCCGACTATAGCGAAGAGCTCGTCATTAAGTTCGACTCGCTCATGGACACCACATCGCTGTTTGACAAGCCTCTCCTCAGCCAGCCTTCTGAGAGGTCGCTGTCTGCTTCTTACGCAGAAAAGTCTATCCTCGACTCGTTTTCGGATAAGCCTTTGAGTTCGTTTTCGACCCCAACAACTGAGCGACCGGTTCTAGACAAGCAGCCGGGTGACAAGTCTCTTGAGAAACTGAAATCTTTCGAAAGATCTATGGAGAAGGCCAAGCCGGTAGAGAAGACCTCAGAAAAGGTCAAGTCGGTGGAGAAGTCGCTAGATAAGGTAAAGCTAGCGGAGAAGCCACTAGATAAGGCTAAGCTGATGGAAAAGCCGGCAGAGAAGCCACTCGAAAAGATTTTATCCATCGAGAAGCCTCCTCTAGAAAAGAAGCTGTCAGCAGAAAAGACCATCTCTATGGAGGAGTCAATCTCACGAAGCTCCTCTGATCTCGACTCTGAAAAGCGAACTTCTTTAGGCATGCCCAAATCCAGCTCGTTTGGTGCGAGCAGAAATAAGGAGGAAAAGTTCGTGCCTTCGCCGCTGGTGCTGCAAACCACGACCAAGGAAGAGTCAGAGGAGGAAGTGGTGATTCCCTCACGATCCATCCTGCGACCAGTGTCGCCGGCTGCACAAGCAAACTCTACAAAGTCACCGGTGAGTTCAAAGGCATCATCGCTGTCCGGCAGTCTGGTGGCTGTGGACATGTACAACAAACTATCGAGTCCAACTTACAAGGACAAGGGCGGCAGTTCAAGCACTCTCTCGCCCATGATTTCACTCCCAGTTTTGCAGTCCAGTTCTACGCTGAACGAGGGACTCACTCCATTCATCAATGAACCTATCGCGCGGGAACCCTCGCCTATCCGAGAGCGATCTCCCCTGCGGGAGCAGTCCCCACGACGTGATGTCCCCAGAAAGGCGGTCCTCTCGAGCGCCAGGGAAGATCCCTCTCAGGAGCTTGCGGTGGCCAAGAAGCGAATCGCAGAGCTGGAGAAGCAGCTCGCTGAGGAAAAATCCAGTACCAGGGTTGATCCTGAGGTCGAGCGAGAGCTGGCGCACAAGCGAAAGATTATGTCGGAGCTCGATTCGAGAACGGTCACCACGAGAAAAGAGGTTGAGCTGCTGAAAGAGCTCATCGTCAACAAGAAGGACACTCATCCATGGATCAAGGAGTACCTGATGGAACTCGACAAGATTAAGGACGATATCGTGGCGGAAATTGCAAAGCTAATTGAACAGCGAGATGAGCTCGCCCAACAAGTCAAGGACGAAATGGCTAAAAGAGACTGTGCGGCTGAGGAGTCTGGCATTCTTAATCTTAAAAACTCACAGCTGGCGGACATGAACAATGAGCTTACTAAGCAGCTTATTGATAAGTTTGGCAACCGTAGCCATCGGAAGGAGCTTAGCACAAGCTCAGGTATTTTCAGCGGCAGCAACGGCTCGAACGAGGTTGTTGGACTACAAAAGACCTTGTCGAATACCAACGCACAGTCCACGACATCTTCCAGCTACACTGCCGCGCCTGGCGCTTACGACGACACGATGCCCCTGATGCCGGTCACTGTGCTGGAGAAGGGTGAAGTCGTCCAAGTGGTGGATACGAAGCGAGACCGACAGCACGCACGTCGGTTCTGGAAGCGGCCTGGTGCCGCCGTGGCCAAGGGTCTTAACAAGGTGTTTGCTACAGACGAGAGCCAGGCTTACCTATCGCCTAACCCTAATCAGCCTCAGCAGTACAGCAGCATGAGCTCCGTCACTGACCTGACGCAGAGCTCGAGCCTGAACAACCTTTCTGACATTACTGCTGGCAGTTCCAGCAGCAGTGGCAGCAACAATAACGGTGGACTGGGGATCATGTTTCCCAACAAGGACAACGCAATGAAGCATTCAAAATCGAGCCGGAACGGATGGTTCAACAAGAACGAACACGGTGCTGGTCCTGCCGGTAAACTAGAAAATACAGGAACCACAATAGAACAGCGGGTGGCACTGGAAGGCACCACGATTCCAGAGATTGTGACGCGGTGCATAGAAGAGGTTGAAAAGCGAGGCATGACGGTTGAGGGTATCTACCGAAAGAGTGGTGGCAAGTCGCAAGTGTCTGCTATCGAGGAGACTTTTGAGAAGCGAAAGGACTCCAAGTACGACGAGGTGCTGAGCGGGGACATAATGGCAGTCACCAGTGCTGTTAAGCAGTACCTGCGGTACCTGCCTATCCCACTAATCACTTTTGACGCCTACGAGGAGTTCATCAAGGTTTCGCAAGAGGCTGAGATTCCGGCGAGAGTCGAGAAGATGCAAAAAGTGGTCAACAGTCTGCCGCCGACGCACAAGGCGACGCTGGAGTTCCTGCTCCGACACCTGACGCATATCACCGAATACAGCGGCGAGAACCTGATGAACTCCAAGAACCTCTCGGTCGTGTTTGCTCCAACGCTGGCACGACACTGGAGCGACGAACGAGAAATCATCGACATGCAGCACCGAAACGATGGCACGCAGCTCCTGCTCGAGCATTTTGACGCTATTTTTGTTACTGACGCAACGACTCCAATGACCGTGGTCTAGCCCTAGACCTTCACGCCCACCCCGTTCTACTAATATTTAACCGTTTTGTTTTTTTCCTAGTTAACACCGCACTGTGTAGTATATCATTTAATCACGATTAATACGAGTTCAGGCGTCCGTAGAGGTTGAAACGCACTCACACTTGCCTCAGACATGCTTCAACTCTGTGCTTTGGCCGACTGTGCGGCGCATGCTGAAAGGTTCTGAAGTATTGAGAGTAAGTGATGGCGAGAGTTTCTGAAGTATTGACAAGAGTGATGTGTCACTGGACAGGCGAATGTACTCAGCAGGGAATCGAGCCCAGGGAGTTGACAGAGTGAACTGGTCTCTGCTGCCGGCTGCGGTCCCAAACTTAATGCTCTGAGCACTGGTTAGCCTTATCAGCAGCTAGCGTTTCTTTCAATTGAAGAATTGGGTTGGAAGCGTCCCAGTTATACGCAGAATGACATCCTTGACTCGCACCCCACTCCGTCTACAACCGAATCCCAATTTTATGCTCTACAGATGATCGATAGGCAACCAGGATGGCCGAACCCCTGGCCCCAACACAAACAGTGAGTAATTCTTTCATGCAGCGCGTGTGCGTCGTTGACTTGGGCGCTTGTTGAATGTCTCTTGGAGCTTGTAGGCTGTTTCTGCTTATTGATCTAATCAATCAATCGCCATATCCTTACAATCGCCATATTTCAACTGTTACTGTGAAACTGTTCTAGCGTAGATCAATCCAATGCGCCGGTCCCGCACCTTGGCAGTTACGCATCTTCATGCATGAAGCTAATCGGCCATTGTCTTCTGCTCTGCGGTTTCTTCCATAAACTCCAGTAAAACCTACACAATCAGTAAAGTCTCAGCGAACCACAATTACAAGTAACTCCCAGCGAACCTCCCACTCGCCCAACCATTGCTACCCTGACTCAAAGCCCCTCCCGGATAAACCCTCACCCCACAAGCGGCAGGAGGCCATCCGCTGTGCGGCTCACAAATTGCGGGGTGGCCGCACAAGGGCTCGGAAGACGGATGTCTGATTGCTATATAAAGCAGTTGATCTTCCTTCTTCACACACACCACTGCCTTACATTCAAACATCAAACATTTCAAACATTTCACTTTAGTTTCACGCAATGAAGATTCTTTTGGTTCTCTACTCCGCCGGCCAGCACGCCAAAGACGAACCAAAGCTGCTAGGCTGCATTGAGAACGAGTTGGGCATTCGAAAGTGGCTGGAGCAGCAGGGCCACGAATTGGTCACCACCAGCTCCAAGGATGGCTCCGACTCTGAGCTGGACAAGCACATTGTTGACGCTGAGATTGTCATCACCACGCCATTCCACCCAGGCTACATCACCAAAGAACGAATTGCCAAAGCCAAGAACCTCAAGCTCTGTGTCACTGCTGGTGTTGGCTCTGACCACGTTGACCTGGCTGCCGCCAACGAGCGAAAGATCACCGTTGCTGAGGTGACTGGATCCAATGTCCAGTCTGTCGCTGAACACGTTGTCATGACAATTCTGGTTCTGGTCCGAAACTTTGTGCCAGCTCACGAACAGGTTGTCAGCGGCGGCTGGGACGTTGCTGGTGTCGCCAAGGACACTTATGATGTTGAAGGCAAGGTCGTGGCTACTGTCGGTGTCGGCCGAATCGGCTACCGAGTCCTTCAGCGAATGGCTCCGTTCAATTGCAAGGAGTTGCTCTACTACGACTACCAGCCATTGACGGACGCTCAGGAGAAGGCTATTAATGCCCCAGTCCGACGGGTCAATGACCTCAAGGAGATGCTGGCCCAGGCTGATATCGTCACTATCAACTGTCCCTTGCACGAGTCCACCAAGGGAATGTTCAACAAAGAACTCATCTCCCACATGAAGACTGGCGCCTGGTTGGTCAACACCGCTCGAGGTGCCATCTGCGTGGAGGAGGACGTCGCCGAGGCCGTCAAGACTGGAAAGCTGCGAGGTTACGGTGGTGATGTGTGGTACCCACAGCCACCACCAACTAGCCACCCATGGAGAAAGATGGCCAACAAGTATGGCGCCGGAAACGCAATGACCCCACACGTGTCTGGTACTTCCCTGGATGCCCAGCAGCGATACGCCGCCGGTGTTCAGAAAATCCTCAACTCTTACCTCACCAAGAAGTTTGACTACAACCCTGAGGATATCATTGTCACTGGCGGTGACTATGCTACCAAGGCCTACGGCCAGCGAAACAAGTAAAAAAATATGTTGTTATGAATAGGAATGAATCGTTATGTTATGTACAGTGACCTTAGAGTTCGTACTCCTTCAGAATTGCATCAACATCAACTTCCCTCTTCACCCACTTGGCACCCTCCACGTGCTTGAACATTGTAATGCAGCCATAACATAGCGGACTGCCCTGCTTCTCGGGTCCGTTCACTGTAATCTTTTCAATCCAATCCAGCGTATCGCCTTCCTTGTATCCACCACAGGCCACGCACAGCTCCATATCTTTGTTTGCGTCTCCCAGCTTTTCGGCTGTCTTGACAACTGTCGCCACGACACTGGGAAAACCAATCTCGACCGAAGCAAAGTATCGCTGAACGAGCTCGTCTATAGACTGCATCTTTGTCGTTTCCGGAATCTTGGCCTGCGGCGCTACGAGTTCGGTGATCGCTTGTAATCTGTTGTATGTTTCAATCTCGGTGGCCAGCAAGTCCCGCAGAGGATAAAGCTGGTCGTTCAGCGTAGGAACCAGACTTCCTCGTCCTTTTGTCGTTAGCGAGATGACGAGCTCCGCTAGTCGTGTCTGTGAGTGTCCGTAGATGATTCTGTCTGATGTGTATTGTTTGGCGAGGGCGTTGATGAGGTGGCTCTTGAGAATGGAAATGGCATCCTGTTGGCTTGTTCTGCTCATTGTATTGAGGTATTCCAGGTCTTTTTCCCTGAGGAAAGCAGGATCAGCCGAGTCAGCGCCTGAATCTGGCGCTATCGATACCGACGGAAATTTGAGGATTTCCGATAACGAAACCACCTTCAAATCACACTCTGGGTACCTTCTTCTAATCTCCTCCAACAGTGCTTTCTTGTCCTCGGCCAAACCCTCTAGATCTTCGTTGACATGCAACGCCGTCAACTCGAAACCTTGCTTTCCTCTATGCGTAGACTTCTGCATCCTGATGGTCGCGCAGGCCATGTCCAGTAGCGCTATAGACGACTTGCCTAGCGATATCGGTAGCAGCAGCTTTGGCAGGGGAGCTGTGCTGTTGTAGTCGACTTTGTAAGCCTCCATCTGTTTTTTCTGTCGGTACTGAACGAACCGTATGAAGCATGCCTTGCAGAATGGCTCTGTTCGAGATACGACCACAGCCTGTTCAGTGCATCTCAGGCATTTGCCCAACTCGCCGGGCATATCGTATATAATTCCTGTCGGAGGATTGTGCGCGGCTCGCACACACTTTAGCATGTCGGTCGAACGAGATAAAGAGAAAGTCGACTTCACCAAGGACGGAAACTACCGGTTCTACCCGGACAATCCAACCGAAAAACACCACAAAGATGTCTTCAGGGGCAAGCAGCCCTCACAGTTCTACGACCCGTGCGCCGAGGCTGCCAAGATGAGTCTGAAATGTCTGGAGCGGAATAACTACGACAGAGAGCAGTGCCACGACTACTTTCAGGCGTATAGAGAGTGCAAGCGAGAATGGCAAGACCAGAGAAAGCAGGATAGGAGAGAGGGTAACAAGTGGTAGCATCCAAACACATGATTAGCCTGTCGACGCCATTAAAGAGCGAAATATCTCACGCACACGAAATTTACATCATTCCATGTTCAACAGACAAGCGGTACTGGTCTCTCTAGCATGTTCGGTTGAGTGCCAACAGCGGTCTAGTGCGCGAGGCGCGTGTATATTAATCAAGTTAGCGTGTAAATAAGCTCGCTGAACGCCGTCACAGAATGCTATCATCCACCGACATGTCGAACTCGTCCTCTGACGAATCAAACTCGTTTCTGAAGCGTATATCCCTCGAGAAGCTCTGAATGGAGGAGTCGTCTTGAAACCCACCCACCGACCTGAGAATGCTGTCCACCATATTCTTCGCTGCCACCCTCGCCGGCGTTCTCATCAGCGTTTTGTTATCGACACCGGGCAACCCAAAATGCATGGTGACTGGCGGCGACATGCCCATGTTTATATCGCTGTCGTCGGCAGAGTCGTTAAACTTGAAGTTCGGCGTCTTGACTATTGGCGTGTGGAGCTCGCGGTGTTTCTTTGGCGACGGGGTTAGGCCAAAGATGTTTGATTCTAGTTTTGGCGGCAGAATCTCCGGAGAGTCTGTCATATCATAAAACTTGGATCTCGGCGTGGCCACCACCTTGAAATTCTTGTCCAAAAATTGATGCCTTATGATTTCCTTCTTTTCTTCCTTTTCGCGCTTTGGCGGCTCTATAAACGACCTGCTGGGCGTCGAAATGTCTGCCTGTGAGAAGTTAGGCGACTCCACCTTGATTTCATCCTCATCATCAAACAATATGTCCTTTCTTGGTGTTCCAAACGTTGGCGTTGACGTGGGCCTGGGTATTCGCGATGGTGACCGTGACTGTGAACGTGACCGGGCCCTGGGTGTCCCTGGATCTCTCATTATAGTGCTCTCCTCCAAGGCCACTTCCTTATCCTCGTATTCTGGCTCTACTGCTGGCTCTTCATACCCAGACAGCGACACGTTAGCCGCTGCCTCCAGGAATTGTTTCCAGAACGCAGCGCCGTTCCATAGCTCCTTACTCTTTTGTGAGTACTTCGCCAGAACCGGTAGTATTGCTTCTCCGACGATTTGATTGGCCTGCGCAAAGTTCCTGTCAATCTCTTGCAGTGCCAGTGTGATGCTCTGCTCTGTTTTTTCCAACTCCTCTGCCAGGTTTCGCGTCTGGCGGTTCAACGCGGAGGGCGGGAGCATGGACGGACGAGCCTTGCCGGCGCCAAACGGTGCTAAACTCGGCCTTCCTCGGTCCATCTCCGTGGCGTTGACAGTGTTCTAGTATCTAGAACTATCTATGGTATGGAATCCTTCCCATGCCAGTGCGCGTTGCGATAACACAAAATCACGATAACGAGAGCTAGCCGCTAGGATTCTCGAGAATCGGTCACATGATGATGACGTAAAGGACTGTACATGGCTTTCAAGATCGTGTGTTGTGCTTACTAATTGAGCATTATAAATACACGCCGTCCGCACCAGAATCAACAACTATTTCTAATGGAGCCACCATTCACTCGAAGCCCGTCCACGCCCTCGTCCAGTCGAACTCGATTCACCATCAGCGGAATCGATGTCTACGTCTATGGTCTGGAGCAACTGACCGCCACCGGTGGCAAGCTAAATGTCCTCTATTTCGGACACGGCCGTGGGTCCTCGTTCACCACCGTCGAGCCCCTGGTCAACCAAGTTCTTCATGATTACCGAAACCTCAGCAAAGGAATCGGCACTGAGCTGATTGCCGCCACAATTGACATGCGAAACCACGGCGCTCGCTGTGTCGATGAAAGACTCAACTTTGCTTGGAGCGATGGAAACGAAACCCACGGAGCAGACGTTATGTCTGCCACGGAAGGCAGCGCTCAGGACTTTGCACTGATTATGCGGTTTCTGCCTTACTTTCTGTCCAGCTATCAGCTTACGAACATCGTTTCTGGCCTGAGCTTGGGTGGCAACGCAGCCTGGCGAATCCCACAATTCTGCACCAGTGTCAAGCCCCATGGATACATTATCCTTATCGGATCTCCATACCTTTGCGGGCTGATGGTGGCACGAAACGGCGCCGGAAAACACGAAGACCTCTCCGAGGCTTATAAAGCGGAGTACTCGAGCTTTGACTTTGACAATTCGAAATGGCCACGGGGACTGCACGAAGCAGTCGCGCATTCAGACAAGTTGGTCTTTGATGAGTTCCCGAACGATGCCCCCGTGTTGATATACAACGGCGCAAGTGATCCTCTCATCCCCACAGTCCTGACTGAGCTGTGGTTCAAAAACCAAACCCGAAAGTTCAATGTGGAGTACCATGCTCAGGCAAACACCGAGCACACTGTCACCAACGAAATGGTTCAGGCGATGGCTCCGTTCATTTACAAGCATTTCGGGGTCGAGCTGGCTAGTCAGCTTGAAGCTGTCAGTCTCTGAGCTCTTAGCTCTGACTGGCCTAGGTAAAGTATGGTCGACTTTTGGTCTACTAATAAAACATTTTATAGCGTACGTTCTTACAGCTTGGCGGAGTCCTTGAGCTCTGTGCTCAGAACAGCGGCCAGGTCATCAGCAGCCTCGTTCAGGTAGAATCTAAGTCGCTCGACGCCCAGCTTCTTGGAGACAACGTTGACGTTCAGGGAGAATGGGTTAATCATGTAAGCCAGACCGAAACCGTCGTCAATAACCTGAGACCATCCGTATCCGTTGTAGTGTTCGGAACTCAGCTGGGAAGAGGAGATGTACCAGGAGCTAGAGTAGGAGAACATTGGGTCCTGGTAAAGAGCTGGGACAGGCTCGTTTGGTCCCAGCAACTTCTTGAGACCGAAGAAGTGTCGGTCGACACCCTTGCCGTCGCTGGCATCGCTGATGTACTTGCCGTGGGCGGCCAGGGCTGCTCGTAAGGCGGCAATCTTCTGCTCTGGAGTGGCCTCTGGGTCCTCGAAGGTCTTGACGAAGTTGACAGACTCCAGGGAGACGGTTCGACAGGTCTCAGTTCGGCCGAGCTGGAATCGTCGGGTAGCGGCGGACTCGTAGGTTGGTCGAGAGACGCCGTAGTACTTGTAGTAGGCGAGCTGGAGCAGCATCTGCAGGAAGGCGTCTGGAGAGCACTTGAACTTCTTGATCAAGTTGGCGCCATAGCCCTGGTAGTTGAAGACAGCGAGCTCGTGCTTGCCAATGACGTCGACAAAGTCAATGATGGAGGTTTCAATGTCGTGCTTGACTTGCTCGTTTAGAGTGAACTTGATCTCGGATGGTGGGGCCAGCGATGGGGACACAGAGGTGCCAAAGTTGAGCTTGTTGTTAGTGGTGGCATCGCACACAAAGGTGTTGAGCCTGTGGGTCTGGGTGCCGTCCATCATGGAGTGCTCGCCCATGAAACCGGACTTGCCGTTCTCACAGACAATGAACTGCAATGGCTTGTCGTAGAATCGGTTCTGGCCGTCTCCGTGCCAGTACTGGTGGGCCCGCTCCTCTCGGGTGACGGGGGCCACATCATCCAGGCAGACGGTGAAGGAGGCAGCCTCGATGTCTCGCAGAGCAGCGTCGTTGCCTGGGATAGCCACGAGGTGTGCTCGGAAGTCAACCCACTTATCTCTGTTCTCGGAGGACAGGGCGCCGATAGCCGGTCCCTTGGTCTCGCCGGCGAGCTCGTAGACGGCCTTGAACTGCTTCTCGAGCTCGGCGGTGGTGATCTCCCGGCCCTCGACGATGTGTGGGATCTTGAAGAACCTGTTCTTTCGGATGACGAGGATGTGGTTGTTCTCAGATGCTTTGGGGTCGTACACGGCGGCCTCGTCCTTGACGGCGACCGGCACTCGGCACGCGTTGAACATGTACTTGTAGGCGTCCATACAGATAGGCATCTTCTTCATGTACTCCGGCTCGAGGGTCTTGTTGTCTACCTCCTTCTTGAACGCCAGAGCGGCGGTCGAGATGGCGGCGGCGCGCTTGGCGGGGTCCCGTCGCTGCTTATCGTCCACGTGCGAGTAGAAGTACGACACATAAGGAACCACCGGATCCCGGTAGGTGAGGTAGGCGCCGTCTGTCCACCACTGGTACAGCCAGTTCTTGGTGGCCGGGTCAGCGGCTTTGGCCAGGAGCCGCTCCTGGAGCTTGGGGCCTGGTCCTTGGAGGAAATCCTTCACGGCGGCCTCAGTATTGGCGTACTGCTCTGGCGTGGCAATAGCCTTGATGGATCGCAGGTACCGAACAGAGGACTCCTCGAGGGTGGGGACAGGCAGCTTGGGCAGCGAGTCCTGGTACCGAAGCATTGGGCCCTTAGACTTGTCCTCGACGTACGCATGAGTGTGGTTGGCTCGTAGCGTCATGCCTGCTAGTCGCGATTGAGTCTTGAGGTTACTCATGATTCGACTTCTGAGCATTGTTGTGGATCTGGGGAAGATGCCACTATATATATGTGTGGGCTGTCGGGCGCGCAGCCGAGGTTCGGCTTACATGGAACACAGAGAGTAAAGTTCCGAGCGCCTCGCTTGGGTATGTAGTCTTATACTTGATCCATGTTTGTGTACCCACTGGTTAAATAACTGGAATTGTACAAATGAATACTTCAACTAGCAGTGGGCGTGTGCCATGTCGTCGCATGTCTGATGTAGGCGAGAACGCGTATCGCGGGGTATCCGGTCGCCGGGAATGCTCATACGTGGGGCGTAACTCAGACTGACTCTGTTATAAAGGTATAGCTATAGATGTAAACTGATTGGCGCACGGTCACCCAAGAGATGGACACCCAATAGGCACCCCACACCCCGCCGCGCGCCAAAATTCAGCCGTACACTGCTCGGTAGATTGTGCCTGGCATAATATACAACGGACTGGTACGGATATGATGGAGCAGTAAGGCAAACCTCAAGATTGTCGATTCGTTCGCCCTGGGCTCACCCGCACACGTCACCTGAGTCCTCCGTGCGTCGGAGCTTTGATCCCGTGCTCCGACACTGCGGAGACGATGACCTGCCCGACCGAATCTCACCCGGGAAGTCCGATATTCGGATATGGGGCTCGTTATCGTAGTCTGTCTAGTCAATGCCCGCTGGCAGCCCTACCTTGGTAGCTGAACACATTTAGCCGACGAGTTACCCGGGCGCACATATTAGAACTTTGAGTGGGCTGAAAATTCACGTGATCAGGGTTAGGCCTCATCATGGGGCTAGGGTTGTTTGACAGGCCATTCGTACCTGTACTGACGGCAGGGTTCAGAATAGTTAAATTAGATCGCTTGACTAGCCAGCACAAGCCCATACATCAACATGATGCCAAAATGCCAGTCAAAGCTAGGGTGGGGACATTAATGGGTATAACGAAATCACGTGACCATATGACAAGCTAAGTATCCTAATCAATACACAGTACATAGTCTAGCAAGTTAGTAGGAATTAAGCCTAGCCATAATATAGTAAACGCGTGGCAAGGTTGAGCGGGCGAGAATTGCTGTTCGCTTGCACACTTCGTGTGATGAGTGGCGCGAAACTCCCACGACACACTAAGCACACAAAAATTTCATCATGTCGTCGAGTGTGACTGCATTTGTAGGCAAGCACAAGTCTGCTTTGCTAATTGCCGCGGCCACCACCGTTGCTGTTGCTGGTGGATTGGGTTACCTTTACCTTAACCAGGAGCCTCCCGTCAAGGAGGAGGAGTCCGTCAAAAAGTCCAAATCCAAGAAGAAAAAGGGCAAGAAGAACAACAAAGCTACCGGCACTGGTGGATTCGAGCTCACCAAGGATGGCAATGGTCCAGAGTACTCGGTTATCTCCGACTTCTCCGTCGTGAAGAGCCTGAGCAAGACCGAGCAAGCTGAGCTGGCAGCGCAGTTCAAGGCCGCCGGAAATTATGCTTTCAACAGGAAGGAATATGAGAAAGCCATCAAGTTCTACACGGACGCCATTAACTGCGATGACAGCGACGCCATCTACTACTCCAACCGGGCTGCCTGTTACAACTCTTTGAAACAGTACGAGAAGGTCATTGAAGACACCACCAAGGCGCTGAGCCTCAAGCCTGACTACATCAAGTGTTTGAGCCGACGAGCCGTCGCCTATGAGCAGCTCGAGCAGTACGCCGAATCTATTCTGGATTTCACCTCCAGCTGCATTCTGGGCAACTTTGAGGATAAGTCTTTCAACAACGCTGTGGACCGAGTGCTGAAGTTACAAGCTGAGAAGGTGTGTAAGGAGAAGTACGTTAACGTTCCCAAGCGATTGCCCTCTGCCACCTTTGTCACTGCATACCTGGGCTCTTTCCGAAAGCGGGAGCTGCCTGTATCAGTTACCGAAGCCGTCGACGGCAGCGGCGATTACTACCTGAAGTTGGCTTTCGAGGCTTTGGACAAGCAGACCATGGAGTCTTACCAGCAGGCTCTGGAGCTGTTTGAGAAGGCCGTGGAGAGCGACGCGTCCAACGCCGCTCTGGCGCACGAGATGCGAGGAACCCTGCGATTTTTGGCCAACGAGATGGACGAGGCCCTGGAAGACTTTGAGAAGTCTCTGGAGATTGAGGCCACTGTTTCTGCCTATGTCAAGCGAGCCAGCGTCCACATGGAGCGAGGCTCCATCCAGAGCGCCAACCTGGACTTTGAGGCTGCTCTGGCTCTGGACCCAGAGGCTCCAGACGTGTACTACCACCGAGCACAGGTGGCTTTCCTGACCCAGGACTTCAGATCTGCCGTTACCGACTATACCAAGTCTATTGCTCTTGACGATAAGTTTATGTTTAGCCACATTCAGCTGGCTGTGACTCAGTACCGAATGGCCTCTCCAGCCATTGCCATTGAAAGCTTCCGAAAGCTGCTCAAGTCCTTCCCAGATTCCCCCGACGTGCACAACTACTTTGGCGAGATCCTCCTTGACCAGGGCAACGCCGACGAGGCCATCCGGGAGTTTGACATTGCCATCAACTTGGAAAAGAACAAGGATTCTGGCGCTGTCAACGTGTTGCCACTCATCAACAAGTCCCTGGCCGTCTTCCAGATGCAGCAGGACATCCGACAGGCCGAGACCCTTTGCCGAAAGGCCGTCACCCTGGACCCATTGTCCGACGTTGCCATTGGCACTCTCGCCCAGTACTGTCTGCAGCAGTCCAAAACTGAGGAGGCCGTTGAGCTCTTTATCAAGAATGCCGACATTGCTCGAACCGACGCCGAGCGAGTCCAGGCTCTGTGCTACGCCGAGGCCGCTCGAACTCAGCTGCGAATCATGACGGAGCGACCGGCCCTGAGACAGAAGATGGAGACCCTCGCCAGGACCGTTTCCGCTTAGTCACGCTTTTCTTGAGTGACGAACAAAACAGTGTACGACAGTAGCTTAATGTAAATACCTGAGCCGAGCAGTGAGGTGATGGATCTCGATGCCTATAACTTACTGATCAGAATGCCTACCAACTCACAGGTCGGTGGAAGTTACGCCTACCACCTCAGAGGTCCAACTCAGAGGTCCAACTTCAAGGGTTGGCTACGCGCCTTGGCCTAATTTTCAATTCAACTATATCTATTATCTGCCTGACAATTCATCGCGTCCACGTGCCTGGTGACCTTGATTACGCCAGGCGGCACGGAAAAATCCATTAGTAATCAAAAAAAAATTTAATAACTTGTAGGTAACACCTAAACGAGCAGTCGTATGGAATCCGCCATAACATTGCTGGAGAATGAATTCAAGCACCTAGTAACCAATACTGACTGCTTCATGACCTTGTAACCACGCTCACTAAAATCGACCAAACTAATTTATGCTGTTGCCCCTCCGGCAATTTCTATCCGAACGTGGGGTGCGCTCCTGGCCGGACATCGGCTAGCTCGGTGCCGGGTCCCAAACCCATGACCCTCACCCTCGGTTCTCCACACCACCTATGCTGCTCCTGCGAACCCCAGTTCTGCGAACTATTGTCCGACAGCCCGTGTTTGTAAGAATGGCTACCAGTGGATCCTACGAGCACATCATTGTGTCCAAGCCCGCCGTGGGCGTTCGACTTGTTCAATTGAACCGACCAAAGGCTCTCAACGCTCTCAACACTCCTCTCATTACTGAGCTCAACCACGCTCTTTTTGCCGCCGACAAGGACCCAGAGATTGGCGCCATTGTCGTCACTGGCTCTGAGAAGGCCTTTGCCGCCGGCGCTGACATCAAGGAGATGAAGGATTCTTCTTACGCTGATGTTTACGGCCGAGACTTCATTGAGAACTGGTCCGACCAGTCCCGAGTCAAGAAGCCAATCATTGCCGCCGTCAACGGTTACGCCCTCGGCGGTGGCTGTGAGCTCGCCATGATGGCCGATTTCATCTATGCTGGTGAAAAGGCTGTCTTTGGCCAGCCTGAAATTAAGCTTGGTGTCATTCCAGGAGCAGGCGGTACCCAGCGATTGCCATTGCTTATTGGAAAGGCTCGGGCTGCTGAACTGGTGCTCACCGGCCGAAACTTCTCCGCCCAGCAGGCTGAACAGTGGGGTCTGGTCGCAAAGATCTACCCAGTTGATAAGGTTGTTGACGAGGCTGTTCGAACCGCTGCTGAGATTGCCCAGTTCTCTCCATTGGCCGTCAAGGCTGCTAAGGAAGCCGTCAACGAGGGATACTCGCTGCCTCTGGAGCAGGGTCTCAAGTTCGAGCGACGACTATTCCACGGCCTCTTCGGATCTAAGGATCAGACGGAGGGCATGGCCGCTTTTGCCGAGAAGCGAAAGGCTAACTTTACTGGACAGTAAGTTAGTTAGCGTGTTTAGTGAATACAACTGTATATGTGAATTGTGTGAGTAAACTATCTTATGGCGTCGAGTTGAGAAGACATAGTTAATGGTCTCTACAAGGAGAAGGCACGCGTACCTGTATTCGGCCATTGAATTCTAAAGTGAATTCTTTCGAGCTATCGTCAAGCCAGGGACTTTACGGACAGCCATCGAGCTCTTTAATGCACATCGACTCCAAAGGCTCAACGCCTCAGCTCCATCTTGTCGACTTTAGAAACTAAATCACGTGACCCATTCATGGTAGGTGTCCCAATGATAGCGATGAGACGATCAGACGATAACCCTCTATGATTGACCAGGACTTTGTCCGTCATTACACACCTCCGCTGGTGGTACTGGGCCTGGAGGAACAAGTTCCGGCTGGCGAAAATCAGATTTCCGTGAGATGCACAATTGGCGGAACGGACACGGCCAAGGAGCTGATCCAGCGGTTCAGGCAAAAGTCGGCGAATCACAAGAGCAAGAAGTTTAATCATTTCCTGAATGTTCAGTTTAACGTGAGTAGCTTCCCCGGGTCAGGGCTGTGCAATGAGGCTGGCGTTGGTGGAGCGGAGGTGGTGCACGATTGCGGGATGGTTTGGTGGCATTCTATTCCAAGAAAGATTCTGGGGTGATATGTGGATCATACCGGTGATTCCGATGCGGTATAGTTTAATTGGCTGTGACTGATGAAATGGATATGACAAAACGCCACGTTCAGAAGTAGGGGAATCTGCTCGAAATTGCCTAGTAACTAACCAGAAACTCACTCTTCCCCTTGTCAAAGACATCTCACATACTGAGGACCCCAGTTCCGCATACCCGGATGGACAGCTTCACTCAATTCTGTCCCCGCGGAACCCTAAATCAGCATTATACCCAGACGGCCTCTTGACTGTAGACTGGGTGCGAAAGTACCACAGCCTCCCTCCGACTGTTGTCTACTTCACTGCTGTTATTCCTGGCGCTGAGCTAGAGACGTTAAAGAAAGAACTTGAGAGACATTCCATCAAGCTGATTGCCGTGGTGGTTGCGGAGGAGATCTCTGACGACGATCTTTACAACCTACGGCGGCATTCTGGCCTGGCGTCTCGTACTGGTCTACTGTTTCTCCCTACAAACGCTTCAGATGTCGAGAAGGAGACGCTAGTAGAGACGATCTGCCAGATTGCCTTCTCGCAGGCTGGAGAGTTTTACACTAACATCTCTAAGCACTTCAGAAGAAAGCGGGGCCAAAATATAGCCTTTGATCACACGGACCTGGAAACCTCGCCGCTTACGAGAGCGGGCTGGGAAGTGCGATACAATTTTAAGACGGCCGCATTGGCCGAGTTCCGACAGGAACTAGATCAGGCCCTGAGACTATACGAGACAACATATGAGTCGATTTTGGAGTTGTTTGAGACCCTGAATCCCCTCAACGATACGCCCAAAGAGCGTTGGTGCGAGGCCAGAATACTTCTAGATGTGGTTGCCCTGAAAATCTTGAAACTCAATCTTCACGCAGAACAAGGCAACGTCGCTTACAGAACGTTTAATGTGCATATAGAGAGCGTCAGGCAGATGCTGCAGGGGAAAGGTTTCAAGTCAGACTCAAAGGCATATACAAACTGGCTGGCCATGATGTATGAACAGTTGGCTGAGTTGGTGGCGATTCATCCAGTTAAGCCGCCTGCAGAAGAGTTTCCACCAGTGGTCGGTCTTCCTCGACTCGGCTACTTGTACCTGAGTCGTGTTGAGCTCGGGAAGCGGGCTCTGCAGTTGGAAGAGGACGGGGATCCTTACTGCGTCGAGCTGGACAACAGTAATTCATCAAACTTGTTGGACAAAGTCGGCGGAGACTTGAAGGAAGTTCAAAATGTAGACAGAGGCTTCGCATACACGCATTATCAACAAGCAGACACCCTGTTTCGAGGTCAGGACTATGTCGGAGCTCTCAAGGAGTACAAACTGGCTCTGGGAGCTTACAGAAACGACTCGTGGAAGAAGATTCTGTCAACAATTTTGAGTAGAATTGCAGAGTGTGCAGATGAGGCCAGAAGCACGGAGGATTTTGTTAGTGCCAAGCTAGAGCTATTGACACTTGGACATACGACGGAAAAGATTGAGGATATCGTTCCGGAAAATGCAAGAGAGCTGGATGTGGAGCTTTCCGGAGACGTGAGGCTGTTTGAGTCAGATTTTGCATTCGAGACCACTGAATGTCATCTGGGAGTGCCCGTTAAGTCTCAGTTGACCCTGACACCGAGGTCAGCGGTTGCTCTGACGTTGTCAAAGGTCGAGCTGACTTCTGAGGGAGGTGTGGAGTCTACTTTGGTTCTCAATCATGACGACTCTTGTGAGGACTCTGCATTCCAGAGCATTTCTGATAACAGAGCCAACTTTACATTCACTGGACAGCCAAAGACCTTTGAATTCACTGTCTCGCCACGACAGCTTGGCGAAGCAAAGATTGTTGGCATATCTACACATTTTTCCATAGGCGGTCTCAGATACTCTGCCCCAACAGTCCGTCGTCCGCAGACTGCTTCCTGCATTGCTTGGGTAGCTGATGGTCGTGTGGTGAGGAATCGGAGCACGTCTGAGAAGATTAACATTGGTCCACGACCTGCTAGAATCAAGCTTCAGACCAACGCTGGAAATGTGGTGGCTGCTGGAGAGAAGCTGGCCCTCTCGCTCGAACTGATAAACAACGAAGATGAAGACATCAACGTGCAGATTCGAGCAAAGGCAACTACTCTCGAGGGCAAGCCTGTCGAGGTTACGTGGACGGATGCGACCCCAAATGCAACAGAAGAGGTTCAAACGCTCAAGAGTACCCAGGCCGTGGGACCGCGAGACTACGCTTTCAACTTACAGGTTCCATATTCCGGAGCCAGTGGCATCGCGCTTGAGTTTTTTGCATCTTACGCCCTTCCTCACGATGACATCGAAGTGCGGGAAGTTGTCGCTGTCACCATTTCAGTTGTCAAGCCTTTCAGAGTCAACTTTGACGTGTCTCCACGACCGCATCCTGAACCCTGGCCGTCAGTGTTTATCATGAAAACAGACAGCGAGGGCTGGGAGGCCGAGAAGTCGCCGAGTCCCGTCATTCCAAGACGTTGGGACCTAGCCGCGTCTCTGCTGTACCTTGGACAGGATAAGATCGAGGTGGTGGGTACTGACTTATCGTTTTCTGAACAGCCTGAGTCTGTTTGCCAACTTGCTCACGCGCCAGAGGCAACAGACAAGCAGCTGAGCCACAACCAAGGCCTCAAGATGAGTTTTGTGTTCGACACACTACGAAAGGGACCGAAAGAGATCAGAAACGTCACAGCCGAGGCATACTTGAAGATACAGTGGAAGCGAGTGGACCGAGAGGAAATCAATGAATTTCACATCCCCGTGGTGCGACTGAACCTACCCCAGTATGAGCCACGGGTTATTGTCGACTGCAACTGGAAGGACAGCTACCTAGAGACCACCTACTACATTGAGAACAGTACAAGCCATATTCTTACTTATGCTGTGAGCGTGAGTTCGAGTCCCAGCTTTGCGTTCGAAGGCCCAAAGTCAGTGTCACTGCGCATGCTCCCATTCTCGCGAAGAGAACTTCACTACAAACTCCTACCCATCAGAAATGCTCCGCTCCGGCTCCCGTCTGTCAAAGTCCACGACACTTATTACAAGAGGTCTCTGCTTGTGGTCCCAGCCTGCCCCACGATTCGCAGCGACAAATCGGACCTCTTTGTTGGGACTTCCGCGTAAACTTTCTCAACCTTTTACTACAACTTCAGCGAAAATGGGTGTCTCTGTTAAGTCAATTGCTGCCGGTAAGTACACATCTTCTGCCAAATAAATTACTAACTTAGGCGACGGCGTTAACTTCCCAAAGAAGGGAGACCGTGTTACCATGCACTACGTTGGTACCCTTGAGAACGGCAAGAAGTTTGACTCTTCTCGAGACCGAGGCAAGCCATTCCAGACCGTCATCGGTGTCGGCCAGGTCATCAAGGGCTGGGACGAGGGTGTCCCACAGCTCTCTGTTGGTGAGAAGGCTGTTTTGACCATCACTGGTGACTACGCTTACGGCGAGCGAGGCTACCCAGGTCTCATCCCACCAATGGCCACTCTCGTCTTCGAGGTCGAGTTGCTCAAGATCAACTAGTCTGTGGTATTATTGGTGAGCGCAAACTGTGTGCGCAGCGAGCAGTTTTAGCAGTCTGATTAACGCTAAGCTTAGTTATTGTCTCCTAGATAGCTATGAATATATTCAATTTAGCGTCGTGCGTCAAACAATGAAGCGATCGACATTGAATCGAACGCTCTTTGTAGTCAATGCACTCGGACATTGGTGGCAATTTGTCAGAACATTACTAGGAAGAAACCCTGAACATTAGTGTGGTGTGTTCTGTGGCGCCCTTGCACGTGTCTTGTGCAGCCCATTAGTCGCTGCGTCACCTTTGTTTCGACCATGCTAGACTGTGGCAAAACGAGCAAGCAGAGATGTCAGCTATACGACGCTACTTGTATGTTTCTGTTCATTCAATAAATAAACCAGGTGTGAGAGATATCTCTTCTGGATGTTCTCAACCTCTGGCTGCTCAGGCCGGTCTCGCTGCGCAGACTACCGCTTCCTGGTGCTCCTCCTAGGCTTTGGTGCCTCTTTCTGCACCTCCTTTTCCTTCGCAGCCGATGTCTTTGTGGGGTTCATGAACGCCGGTGCCTTACGTTTGGACCTGGTCGTAGGCTTAGGCGCTTCTTCGACCTCGCTGTGTTCTGTCGCCGTGGCATCTTCATCCTCCTTCTTACCCAGCCTTCGCGAGGTCCGTCTCGCTCTCGCCGGCGGCTCTTTGACTGTCTTTTTCCGCTTGGCAGGTACCTCCTCTTCCTCCTCGGGTGGAGGACTTAGGGATCCCACGCTCGATAAACTTAGCGACCGTTCTCGAGGCGAGGCAACGTCTGATAGATGGCTGGGTGAGCTTGCGTTGGAGTCTGCCTGGGCGTGTTGCAGCATGATCTCACCGTAGTCGTCCCAGGGCAGCTCGAATTCAACCACCTCGGGGTAATCTGTGGTAGAATCGGTGTCGGATCTGTCTGGGCCATTGTCTTCGATTTCGTCCAAGGCACTGAGGTTGTATAGTGTTGATAGCTTATCCCAAATCTCAGTGGATGATAGCCGTTCGCCAGGGACGTTTGAATTGTTCACCATCTGGAATATGCAAATCATTTGAAAGTGTCTGTGTTTGCCTGCGGGCTTGAACCGCGAGATGGCTTTGAAGAGAGTGACTTCTTGTTCGACGTGCCACATGTCAATCAAATGTGAGACTGTGGAGAGTATAAACTGCCTCTTGAGCAGTCGAAATTACACCGCACGATTGAGCGAGTCAATATGCTGAAAGATGGACAAGTTATCGGGCTTTTCAAATCAATAAATAACCACTGGACCTGGACAAGACGCGATTGAACTAACGCGCGATGTCCTCCTTCACATGTCGCGCTGTGAGCTCTGCGCGCAAATTTTTCAAAATCCAACCATAGTATCACACTCGCTATGGCCAAACGTCAGGCGCTGCTCTTCTCCCTGAAGAGGAAGCGAGTTAGAGCCTCGCTCAACAAGTTCAACCTGTTCAATGTTGCCACATGGAAGCACCGGGCCCGACGGGGAACGCTTTTCCAGCAGAAATGGGAAGCCAAGCAGGAGACCAGATCCTACCACGGTGAACTGTTAAGCGAAACTCAGTACCGAAACATCTTCAACGGTCAGCTCAACGCCGTGAAGCCGCTTAAGTCTACTAGGGATGCCGAAGTTTCCAAAGAGGTTCCATGGGCTCTACAGACCTTTGTCTCGGTGGAGCGAAGACTCGACACTGCTCTGTTCCGAGCTTTCTTTGCCGCCAGTCCTCGACAGGCTGCTCAATTCATTGTTAAGGGAAATGTTCGAGTCAATGGAATCAAGATCCACCAACCGGGATACGTCCTCAAGTCTGGTGATGTGTTTTCCGTGAACCCAGACAGAGTCCTGTACGCCCTGGGCCGAAAGAAGCCCTCGGTGGAGGAGTCCGTTAAGCTCGTCAACAGGCAGATCAAGCGATACAACGACTACCTCGCACGATGCAAAAAGCACCCCAAGATCATGTGGAACTTGAGGCAGAAGCACAGACAGAGGCACGTTATCTGTAACAGAAATTACATCAGGCGCCAGAAGCAGCGAAACCAAAAGTGGAACGCGCTCGTGCAGAAGGAAATGGCCAAGGAGCTCGACGACGTTACACCGGTGAAGGTCCTCGAGGCTATTCTGCGGGCCGGTGGCCAGGACGGAAAGGGCGCCGTGCTTAACAAGTCCCTGAGTGTGTTTAGTTTGGTTACCGGTAAGCGGGTTGACCTGTCTGAGAAGCAAACGACTGAGGAGAAGACTGAGGAGAAGACTGAGGAGAAGATTGAGGAGCAGACTGAGGAGAAGGTGGAAAAGGTGGAAGAAGTGGTTGATGAGAAGTCCATCGCCAGAGATGTCCAGCGATACTACGGAAAGGTCGAGGATGCGCCAGGCAACAAGTCTGACGTCAAGTCACTCGTCCAGGATATCATTAAGCTCAAGCAAGAGGACATTAGAAGTGGCCATACTGCCCGACTGCGGTCAGAAGGCGAGGTCGCTGAGGACAAATACGACCCAGAGTGGATCAGCAAACTTCCAGAGGCAGTCCCACTAGTAGACCTGGCCGCCGCACAAGAAGACGTTAACTCTGTTCTTCCCATCAAGCTGCCCTTCTCCAACGGTAAGCTGTATGGTCTGAGCGAGCCATCTAAGGGCTACTTCACTCCATGGAACCCGCGACCATTCATTGCCCCATTCGCAGTGCTGCCACACCATCTGGAGATTTCATTCAAGACCTGCCACGCGGTCTACCTCAGAGACCCAGTCGCCAGGCCGGGACACTCCGAGGTCATCTCGCCGCTGCCCCTGGATTTGCATGAGCGAGCATACATGTTTTACATCAGGAAGAGGAGAAGATACATTTAGCCTTGCGAGCGCAGCGAGGGCACTGTAATATACGTTGTACATAAAAATGAGCACTGAAATTTGCACTTATTTTCACGGGACCAACATCGTAACGATCGTGTACTATATGATTTAGCTCTGACTAGCCCTCGTGCTCCACGATGCTACTCTTGACAGAGAACTTGTCAATGTTAATCTTGTGGACAATTTGCTCTGGCAGTGGAACCTCGACATAGTCGCCGCTGTCCTTGTCGCCCCGCTGGATGCTGATGTTAATGGAGGAGGTCTGCGCCGTGTAAATATCGACATCAGCAGATTCCCTGGACAGGTAAACCTGACCCTCTGTAGACTGGTCGATAGATAGAGTTGGAACAACACCAGTCACCTGTAGACCAAAAGACTTGCACTTGATGACATCCACGCCGGAAACCAGGTTCTCCACAAGAACGCCAACTTTTGTGCACTGGTTAACGCTAATGGCGGAGGCCTTGCCTTTGATCTGGATAGTGCAGTTGTTGCACTTCTCGATAAACACACCTTGGTTCATCTCCGCGTTGATGACAATGTTATGCTCGTCCTCGTAGTTCTCCACGAACCACTTTGTGTCCTCCAGTTGAGTTCGCGCTGGCTTCTTCTGTTTCATGCTCAAGCTGGCCGGCTTCTTTGGTGGCACTGGCGATTTCTTGACTTCGCTGGGGGCACTGCCTCGCAGCTCTGGGTTCTTGTGTGTCATCTGGCTCTTCTCAACCTTCTTCAGGCCCCTGGTGACGTCAGAGCCCTTGTTGAGCTCGCTGAACACGGCGCCCATTCCACTGGACTGTGGCTTGCTATCCTCGAAAATGGACATTGGGGGAAGTGGTGGCGGTGGTGGTGGTGGCACGCCGGCGGGTCCTGCTGGGGGAGCTGGTGCCGGGGCCGCGGCAGCGGCAGCGGCCAACGATTCCTTCAGCGTCTTGCCCTTAGGGTTCCAGGCAACGCCCGTCGTGTGGTTCTTCTTGACGTACGCCTGCAGGCCAACGAGCAGCTTCAAAAACAATTGAGCCCATTCGACCTGCTTTTTATCGGACTCCTTGAACTCCTTCATGACCTTGTTGGCGTAGAACTGTGCTGAATCCTTGTAGTCGCCGACGTATGGAGCGGGGATGTCCATGACGACCCAGCCTAGAGCAGGAACACCCTCAGAAACAGTAGAAAGGTGGTTGAAGAACTTGGAAGACCGGTTGCTCTCTCTAATGTTGGTGATGGTCTCGGCCTGAGACGTGATAGGCTTGAAGGCTTCGGCATACTCTGGCGCGGACAAGTCTGGCTTCTTACTCTCTACGGCAATAGACAGGAACTTTCGCTGTGCCTCGAAAGCCTTGACCAGGTGAACGACTTGCTCCTCGACAACTGGGTCAATTGTCTTGCTCAGAGAGACAAATGGGTCCAGGAACTCGCTCGTGAAGTCGTCATACTCCCTGATGGCCGGATGGACCACGACAGGCGGCGGAGTGACGGGAGCGGCGGAGGCGGCAGCTGCATCAGCCTCCATGTCCCGGGCATTGGGCTCAATGGTGACGGACTTTGTCTTGGAGGCCGTCTTACGCAAGCTGTCCGCATGAAGCACAGTCAGGTCCTCCAATCGCGATGTAGCGGCTTCAAGCCTGAGTTAGTACATCCAATTGACCGAATGACATCATTCCACAATACTCACCGCTTCATCAGCGTCGCAATGTTGTATAGTGGTAAGCAGA